>CM076848.1:189527002-189599502 GCA_039519185.1 Astragalus membranaceus
ACTCTGATAGTTCACCACAGACCATGGGAACCAACACAGGTTCGGTTTGACAGAAAAACTTCTGCAGCCATTCAACTTATTTTTAACGTAACTTTCGATCCGAAACTCTAATTTAGGTGTTCCTGGGTGCGTTGGAAAGCTAACAATGAGAACTACATTTATAAATAATTATGATTTAGTGTTTTTCATTTATTCCAATGACCATCCTAATGCTAATATAATTGTGATCATTGAACCATATGGAAAGTGTGCAGTTGCATTAGTGGGTGAGTTAGTTGAGGCTTTACAAGGTTGTAAGCTGGGTTTGATTTTTGTTCAAATTCGTTTTTCCAAGAATAGAAATTTTCATTGTCCAGATCTATTTTTCTTTTATGCAATTTTAGGATCTACTTTTTTGTCTTCATTTCTAATGCCCGGATCTTGATGAGAAATCAAATCGAAGGGTTCGAACTCTGATGTCAAAGCAAGCGCATGAAAAAAATGTTGATTATTGTTTTATTTTCAGAAATCAGATTTATCATCGATGTGTGGATTTCAAAAAAAATAAATTAATTCTATAAAACTTGAAACAAGATGCAGTTCAATAAATAAGCAAAACAATAGATTGAATTTGATTCAAAAATGTAGAGGGAAGAATTTGAACCAAAAATGTAGAGGGAAGAATTTGATTCAAACTCGTTTCAGTTGACAGATGAGGAATTTCTGGGTTCATCAGTTGTGTTGTGGGGTTGAGTTTCTGGGTTTGATTTCTTGGGCTGAAGATGAATTTTGGGTTTTGTTTTTTTAATAAATAATTAATAAATATGATTCAATTTATTAATGATTGGCCACACAGATATAAGTAACCGACACATAAGCACCGTAACGGACACGTCAGCACCGTTTATGTCAATTAATTTTTATAACGAAATTACTAAAAGAGCTAACAGCGGTGAAGGATTTAGTTGGTACAAAAAACATAAAAAACCAACTTATTACAAATAAATAACTTAAAGGACTGATTATGTAATTTTGCCTATTTCTTTTACCCTGAGGGAAACTTGTCCCATGTAATTTCATTTCATAATAGGTTAACATTTTTTGTTTAGCCTTTTCACACTTACTGTTGGCACATGTGTTTTTCGTGTTCTGCAGAGAAATAAAACAAGCTCCGAGAATATATACTTGCATTCTTTAAACAACATTCAAAATACAACATAGTTTAAAATATTCATCAGTAATAAGTATTTGAGTATATGGCCATGTTTTTCAGCTCTACATCACAATCAACATTCATCATGAGCGTGGTATTAAAATAATGCTCATCAATCATACAACAATGTAATACAAGTGCACCCTTGAATTCATGGTTCAGACTTCAGAGGAGATACTAATTTAAAACAACACCAAAATGAAGCAGGAAACTATAGTCACTTCCACATTTGATGAAAGTTAATATTGGAAAACACTCCTCTTTTTGGTGTGTGTGTGTGTGTGTATCAGTCCAAATATAGTTAATGCAACTAAACCATGTGTTGCACAACCAAAAATCCACCATGGATCAATTACTAATTCAAATAACAGCCTAGGCTTAGATAAGCTCACCAACGAATATATAACAAACATCCTAGACAAAGATAATTCAGATAAGTAATAACTTGCATTGAATTAATGTAGCAGCCATAGCTTTTTCACGGAGAGCTTTCACAATAGCTATTGTTAATCCGAGTAGGTTCTCAGAAAAGAGAGGTGAGTCACAATTGACACTCTTAAGTACTAAGTCTTTCCTAGCCAGAACTTTCCCCAAACAGCACTGTTTTCAAAAATCAATGTCTGGTGAACCTATAGTGCTACTGCCGACTGCTAGTTCATACAAAATATTGCCCAACTTTTGTTGGATAAAGCAACGGGATACACACAGCAGCACAATTAGGAGCCATAGTTCTCCTCCACAGCAGCACAACGGGATACACACACTACCAAGAAAATCAAGGCCTAATGAACCTATAGTGCTACTGCCTACTGCTAGTTCTTAGTAACGAGCTGGATTTGAAGAAACCCAAATTGTCAAAAGGCCAAATATGTGTTCAAGTTGAAAATTGTCAAAGCAAAGCAACCACATCACAATAGTATAATATAACATATTTAATTCATTCCAAATATGTGCTCAACTTGAAAAATTAATGCATCGAAGCTGCTGAAATTGTAGATGCAAGCTGAACAAGTTGTTCTCCCAACTCAGCAACTTAAAGATCTTCAAGTTATTATTCATCCTAAAATGGTGAACAATTTAGAATGCTTACCAATCAAAGAACTTTGTTTAACCCATTTGTTTCACCTATAACATTCATTTCTATTTCACAGACATGAAAAGACATAATCAAAGTTTAACTTACAACATCAGCAAATTTGAATTAAAAACCAGGCACATACCACACAATAATAGGGATAAAATAACAGAATTCTCTAAAAAGTTCAATCTAGAAAAATGCACTAAAAAATTCTCTACTTTTTAAATACTTCCCACCCTTGTGAGCGATGAAAGCAAAATCGAATGAGGCATTTAATCAAACTTGTAAAAGGGGAAGTAACTAAACCAAGAAAAGGGTGAGGCTGTAGCTCAAAAATGACAGGGGTATCAAGTCAAGCCATGCATTTTTTATGACAAATTAAGCCATGGGAAGCGCAAAAGGTTATACTGGCAATCAACAAAACATCAGATGCAGCAAGTCACTAATTCCCAATGTTTGGTTTGCTCTAGCTGGAAGCGCAAAAGACATTTGCCACATTTACCATGGACAAAAATACTCTTAGGAGGGAAAACTAATTCATAGCTATGAGAAACGGACATGTTGAAGAATAAAGAACTTGTGATTCTTTAGCATTGACAATGATGTACAATTATTACTCTTCTACTCTCTTCCTTTGAGAATCACAACAATGTGGCAAGTTGAAGTGTGTGACTTTGGAGCTTAGAATTTGTTGATGTAGATGATAATGCAGATATGTGGGTTGATTGAATGCTCCATCATATACTAAAAATTGTATTTAAAATCTGTATATAAATTCTGTATGAGATGACATGGGCATAAAATTAAATTTGGAAAATCACAATTTACTCAGACAGTTCAACACAAAACAGGACCAACAATAAAGCCCCTCTGTCACGAGTCAGCCAATTAACAGCCACAAGTGCTGCTAAAATCAGCGCTAGCAGCAACCTGTAGAGGCAAATTCATCTGTCACTTTTTTTTTGTCCTGCTACGGTATCCATGATAGAGTATGGAGCTTTCTTTTCTATGATATGGTGTTATCTACATTCATATATCAACAAAAACACCATGAATTCAGGACCTCACAATTGGAATCCAACATCAAATGGTATTATTTTCCTTGCTTAAAATTTGGTAAACTTATTCAAGAAAGTGAAGTGGGGTAAACAAAGGAATGCAATGAGGCTCAATGAGTATCAAAGCACTTTATTTATTCAATTTGTAACTTTTACATCATAGTCGTAAAGTAATTCCTAAAACCCCAACCATTGATCCAATTTTACAATCACAATGAACAATACAAAACAAAAGATGAGCCACAATTTCTTCACTTGAGTATTGACTGAACAAAATGCATAATTAAGTCTTTAACATGAATTTAAATGAATAGCAGAATCTCACATTTTCCTCATTGCAGAATCACATGAATCTAACACATTGCAGATTACCGCACAACAACCCAGAAATTTGTGATTGATTCGTTCAGCTTCCTCATGTCGTCGTCGCTGGATCGTTGTGAAATCCAACGGCGGGGCTCATAATATCTGTTCCTCGTTCTCCTTTTTCATATGCAAGCTCAGTGTCTTTTGAGGTTATTGGGTAGATCAATTGAGCTAGCAAGGTTTTCGACTTTTTGTTGCTGTCGTCGTGTTCGTGGCTGTGAGAAAACATCTGGAGGAAGGAGGGGGATTCGTTTTATGGTAAGGATCCCGTTTTAGTAGTTGTCGTGGATGTATCGTTCATGGCGGAGGAGACTGAGGGCATCAGGGACATCAGAGTAGGTGTTGACGGACACAGTGAGTTTGATCCAATGGCTTATAATGGATCCTCTGACTCACATAAAAATAGCTTTCTCACTATATATACCCAATATATATATATATATATATATATATATATATATATATATATATATATATATATATATATATATATATATAAACGTATGTAGTTAAAAGCGCGCTATAGCTAAGATGAGCTAGGCTTAGATGAGTTCAGTAATCAATATATAATAGAAATAGAAATCCAAAACAAAGATAATTCAGATAAGTAATAACTTATGCAGCAGCCTTAGTTTCTTAACTATTATCCAAAAAGAATGAGCTTAATTATTCATCTAGTATCTGCGCTGAAGTGTGCAAGAGCCTTCACAATAGCTATTAGCTAAAGCACACTACCAATCAAATTATCATTTTTGTTGAATATAGCAACAGAATACACAGCAGTACAGAGGTAATAGTTCATCCATAGAAAAAAAGGACATTTTACCAGAATTCTATTGCCAATTGAGCCTTAGTTCTCCATTAGACCACTCCTAATGCTAATATGATTTATCATTTTGTCCCTATATTATGGACCTCAATTTGGTGCTCCAAAGTTTATAACATCAAATTAGTCTTCCAAAGATTTGAGGTGACATCAAAATGGTCAAACTTATTTTGGTGGAAGATTCATTTTTGTGCGAATCTATAATTTGAAGAACTAAATTAGCATCAAGAATCTTTAGGCGACAAATTGATGCTAATAAACTTCAATTTCTGCAATCAAAAGATATAAACAGAAAGTCCACATGAGATTGAGATGGACTATGTAAAAAGTAATGCACATGAGAGAACCAACAACTCTAACAAACAAACTTAATCATTAATTAACAATGATCAACAAAGTCACCACGATTGTAAAAAAAATAAAAACAAAGTCACTACTAATCAGAACAAGCATGAAAATAAATAACATAAACTGAAATGAGATTAAACTCTCTAACATTAAGAACAAGGTGAGATTAAACTCTCAACATAGACTACTGGGGCCATCCAATCATTCATGTTTTGAATCTTAGGAACCTTAAAAGTACCATTTCTGGAATTGTAAATAACCAACTTCAAATCACCCATAGGCAGCTCGTTATGATCTTTAAAATCCAGCAACACTTGGTCATCCTCATAAACATATACAACCTCGGTATAAAAAGAACGACGACCTCCCATATAAGGAACATTGAACAATTTAGTCCAAGACTCTTCAATTCCATATTCCTTCATAACCCAAACATCAAAAAACTCACCATTCCTTGCAAAGATACACAAGCAATCCCTCAACACCCCTAAAGTCGGATTATCGTTCTTCATATCAGGTATCAAAAGCCTTCGATAAGACTCCTTCTCCAAATCAAGAGAAACAATAACACGCGAGTGACTAAGCTGAGCATCATGTACCACTACCAACCAATTAACACTTCCACTCACAAACATTCCCGGTCCAAGAATGGGACCTCTATTGGGAAAATCATCTATGCTTCTCCAGGAATCGGCACCCAAAGTATAAACACTAACTTCAATATTACAAGTACCATAAGTAACAGCAAAGACCTTATAATTATCAATAAAATGATCATACCCGAAAGTGTATTCAACAGAGGAGGCAAAATCCAAAGGGGGCAAAATCTTGAACTTTCTAATTGAAGGATTCCATAAAAGAGCAGAATGTTTATTAATGGTAAATAAGAGAATACCATCGCAAGAGGAGGCTGTAGATCTGTACCTGTTGTATTTGTTGTTAACCGCCTTCGGGCGTATGAGCTCTAATTGCGGGACGGCTGAGGTTGTAGACGCGTCACTGAAAATAGAAGAGATTGTTGAATCCCAGAGAAGTGTGAGAACAAAATGTTGGGGAAGATGCTGCAACACTCGAACAATGATGAATTTGATGAGGCCGCACTTGATTCTAAAGCGTGTGTAAACACACTAACCTTTAGGTTCGATTCGCCCCCACCAATTCTAATCGATTGGATGCAATAGGGTAACCTGCGAATCCCCTTCAGGATACTTTAGAAACCTTGATGTGTCTTGCACAACCACACCAAGCCTATCTTTCAATAATACCTTACGGAATAAAGTCTCCGTACTCACTCTTGTGCACCAGAGAAGTAAAGAGTTGATTTAGAATAAAAATGATGGAATTTTGTGTTGGAGAGAAGTTGAAATTCGTATGTTATAATGAGTTCAGAATGTCTCTTTATATAGAAAAATTCATGCCTTTTAATGAAAGAACGCAACTTTTTGGGAAAATAGTTTCTGCCATTTGGATTCGTTAAATAGAACATTTTCCAAAATCTATCTAAGGGGGATTCGAACCCGTGCCACTAAGGATAGTAACACAATGCGCAACCACCGAACCACAATGACATTTGTTACAAAGTTTAATTCACAAATATCTTTAACCAGAATCCAAATCAATATTTTGAAAATATCTCCAACAATCCCCCACCATTTTCAAAATATCCAAATCCATTATTCCGGAAATCACATGTTTTCAAATGAAGGTATCTTGCGATTTGAACCATCACTTAGTAAGTTAAGTCATCACTAATCCCCAATTAGATTGGTAGACAAGCTTTGAACCAACTACTCATTAGAACAAGTGTGCATAACTCACGCATGAAATCTCAGTACCATTGAAAGAATTATAAAAATGACACTTTTAATAAGGCCTTGTGTCCGGTATCCTTTTCATGAGAATTTTAAGAGTCCAGCCCTTTAACTCTATGAAGCGGCCCCACTTCATTCTCATATAGGTAGACTATATCAGAAATGCACCCATAATTATGCACCTCAGCAAATATATGCTATATGTCTATTAAGAGGAGAACCTCATCCTTCCAACTTTACTTTTATGGTCCAAGTACTTTAAACCCATGGGATGTATCTATTTTCAAGTACTCCAATCACTCTTATAATGTACTTTCACCATTGAACTCAAGACTTGATTTCATTCAAGTGTGAGTCGGGTTTCCATTATTGGTGATCAATTAGATATGGGCTTGTATCACATCCCTATTGATGTATTCAACATCACATCCTTGTCAATTCTTTCGTCAAAGAATTGCAAAATTCATTTCAAATTTTATACATTTTGAATATTCAATCACCTCCATAGCTATGACTTTTGATATACTTTTGAAATCAATCAATTAGCACAAAACATGATAATTATATCATTTAATTGTATCTTATACAAACACATTAAATTATTTTACCTTTTGCCATATTAAACATTTAATAAAGTTATATCATTGATCACTAACACATGACAAAAGAGAACATAAATATCACTAAGTATTCATGATATTATCATTGTTTAGTGCAAATAAATTAATGATGAAAATCAAATATTTTATAATGATAACTTTGTCATGAATAAAATAGACACAAAATTTTAATTACCCTTTAATTTAAAATCAATAGTATAAATACAAATCACACTTACAATTTCCTAAAATGCACCACACAACACAGTAAATACATCAAATACAAAGACATAACTTATTACAAGAAAACACACTTAAATTCAATTTCCCGTCATTGGGTACATAATACACATTCTTAGAGTGAACCCTTTCTAGAGATAACTTCTATGCAACAAGATGATCCTTTTGTGCACTAGAGTTCTTCTCTTTGTTCATCTTCTTCAAGAACCTACATTCACTCTTGTAATGCCCTGGTTTGCCACAATGAAAACAACTACCTTTCTTCCTTTTGTTGTGACTGTTTCCATTGTTGTTATCATGACCTTCCTCATCATCTTGATCCTTTTCCTCATTGGACTTTCTAGACTTTCCACCCTCTATAACATATACTTTCTCATGAGTATATTGGTCCTTAGTATCCTCTTGTTTTCGATACTCCTCTTCTAACCGAAGATGATTTCCCAATTGATCAAGAGAAATGTCCTCCTTTTTATGTTTCAAACTTCTTTTGAAGTCTTTCCATGAAGGGGGAAGTTTATCAATGATTGATGAGACAATGATGGTTTCATCCATATGCATTTTATGTTGTTTATAATTATTAAGAATCCTTTCTATTTCATGCATTTGTTCCATAATTGGCCTACTATCAACCATCTTGTAATTATTAAAATGAGTAACAAGAAATTTCTTACTTGTTGCATCTTCTTGCATGTACCTTGCTTCAAGTTTGTCCCAAAGATCCTTGGCAGAATTTTCACATTGGTAGATATCGAACAAAGAATCTGACATCCCGTTGAGAATATGTCCCATGCATATGTAATCATCATTTTCCCACTTTAGTCGTTCTCTAGTTTCTGCAATTGTCTCGTTGTCGTTGTCCATTGGCCTTGGAGTATTCAACACATAAGAAACCTTCAATGTTGTTAGGAGAAATTGCATCTTCTTTTGCCAACGAATGAAATTGCCACCATCAAATTTCTCAAGTTTCACAAAATCAGAAGTCATCTCTTTGAGTGATGCAGCCATTGTTACAAGAAAATCGAAATCGAACCTAAAGACTGTGAGAACAAAATGTTGGGGAAGATGCTGCAACACTCGAACAATGATGAATTTGATGAGGCCGCACTTGATTCTAAAGCGTGTGTAAACACACTAACCTTTAGGTTCGATTCGCCCCCACCAATTCTAATCGATTGGATGCAATAGGGTAACCTGCGAATCCCCTTCAGGATACTTTAGAAACCTTGATGTGTCTTGCACAACCACACCAAGCCTATCTTTCAATAATACCTTACGGAATAAAGTCTCCGTACTCACTCTTGTGCACCAGAGAAGTAAAGAGTTGATTTAGAATAAAAATGATGGAATTTTGTGTTGGAGAGAAGTTGAAATTCGTATGTTATAATGAGTTCAGAATGTCTCTTTATATAGAAAAATTCATGCCTTTTAATGAAAGAACGCAACTTTTTGGGAAAATAGTTTCTGCCATTTGGATTCGTTAAATACAGTTAATATCTGAAATTGAATGAAATAATATGTTGGTTCGGTGGTAACCGTTCTGCTCGTTCACTTCGCTGGCGCGGGTTCAAGTCCCAGCGGTTATGTCATTTCAATTTTTTATTTACAGTACATAAAATAAATAGAACATTTTCCAAAATCTATCTAAGGGGGATTCGAACCCGTGCCACTAAGGATAGTAACACAATGCGCAACCACCGAACCACAATGACATTTGTTACAAAGTTTAATTCACAAATATCTTTAACCAGAATCCAAATCAATATTTTGAAAATATCTCCAACAAGAAGTCTGTCGCTACCTTTTACGATGACGTGATGGTGGTGGTGGTACGTGTTTGACACACGAAGGTGTTTCTTGGCGAATTTGGGATCAGAGATTAGGTATTTCCAGGATTTGCAGACGCATTTGAGTTGTAGGAGGAGTTTGACTGGGAGCCTACATAGGATTTCTGGCAAGAGATCGAACGGAAGAGTGGGTAGCGGCGCGTGAAGTGACGATGGTGATGCTAGGGTTCCGGTGGAGGTTGTCAATCGTTGCCTCTTAGTGGCGGTGGTTACATCCGTCAGGAAACCGAGAACAAACGACGTCGTTGCCTGGCGCCATTCCTCCTCGTGAATGTAACGTATCTTGCTGAAAAAAGGTTTAGGGTTTAAGGTTATATATTATTACGAGAATGCAATTCTTAACCCTCTCTCCAAGTTACGAGTGTGTGTCCTTAACCCTAACCCCTTGTGTTGAGAATAAAGCCACCGCATTCTCTTTTTTTGGTGAATAAAGCCATGGCATTTTTTTCTTGATAAAAATCACATTTTCTTTTTACAAAAATAAAATATAATAAAAAACTGTGATTAGGCCCTCTTCACTATCAAAATAAAATCAAATAAAAAAAAACTATTCAGTCTCTCCAATTTAATTCCTGAATTATGAGAATCGATTTAATAGTTTTTAATATTTATCTTCGTTTATCAATTTAACCCTAAATTTCACTCCTTAGAGACCAAGTTGGTGGATATTTTTTTTGTTCGGACCATCGCTGGTTATCCATGGAGTGTCCCAACACTTTCAAAGAAAAACGAATCTCCGCTCGTGCTTAGGATCAAATTTCGCACTAGCCAATACATAGTTTGTCCACTGCGGGAATCGAACTCGAGAGCACCGGGTCGACCCCCGTTTCTTAGGGTAGATTAAACTATTAGACCAATGGTGTTGGTTTAATCAAGGATACAGTTGTACGAGCCTATAGAATAGATCCTGTTCAAGTAAGGTCGTACTAAGTTGGTGGATTAAAAAACCTTTAGGGACTATTTCATAGATTTTTAAGTTTAAGGACTAAATTGGAGAGAAGATGATACTTAAACGACTAAATCAAGGGTTATTCGATTTCTTTCTAAGAGGGATGTATTAGATTGAAGTTTTAAAAGACTTTTTTGGGTGAAAATTTAGGTGGTATTCAATCAAGATTTTTAATTAATATAAAAAAAACTATGTGGTATTCAATCGTCGTGAGAGGATCCGGAGACGGCTCCATCACGTTGATAGCCCTCTCCGCCTAAGGTGGCCTCCCTTAGGGGCGGCTTCATCTAACGGATAGCCCTTTCCTCCTTCAACCACATCACATAACGATTACAAGGGTAGCTACATCTCATTGATAGCCCTCTCCCCTAAGGGTGACCTCCCTTAGGAGCGGCTCCATCTAACGGATAGCCCTCTCCACTCGAGGTCATAGAACTAGGTGCACCTAGACCGTTCCGTCTACTAATAGTTACATCTCAAAATCATTATCACATCATTTACATAAATTATCACCTTAAATCCCAAAACCAGTAATCTTCAAATATATTGTCGAAGAAACTAAAATAATTTTTCAAGAGCGTGTTTCCCATTTATAAATAAATAAATGGTAGCTTTAAAATATCGAAAGGAATAAAATAGCGACATTTAAAATAATTTAAGTATGTGACGATGACCGTCATCCACTCACAGTTATGATGAGTCAACGGTTTAGCTCTCCAACACCTCCCGAAGAAACCAACGGAGCAATAACAGGTAAATCTGAAAATCAATAATATTTTCAAGGGTTTTAGAAGGTTATTCAAGAGCTCACTAACCATAGGGAACCAACAAAATCCCTAAATATCTACCCTAAACCTTGAAACTAATTTTTATCACAAAACTAATGTCTCAAAATGATTTCTTTGGAATAAAGAGTAGTGAATATACCTCAAATAACCTCAAAGAGTAATCTTGAAAGTGTGGGTATCTTTCCCTCTTTTTAGAGCAAAAACCCTAACTCCAAAATACTACCCAAGAGAAAAATGAGATGGCTTTTCTTAAAATAGAGCTCAATGTGTAAGATTTAAGGTTGGATTGGGGTACTTGAAGTGAGAAGAAGAAGAAAAATGGAGGAAGGGCATGGTGAAAGAGAAGAGAAGAAAGTGAGAAGGAGAGGGAGAGGTTGTCGTGAGAGGAGAGGAAATTGTGGGGTGGGGGTTTGATTTTTTTATGAGTGTGTGTTGTGTTGTGTTTTTTATTTTATTATTATTTCTTCTTTTTAATGAAACGTTGCGTTTCAATCTTCCCCCTTTAAAAAAATTCGTCCTCGAATTTAACTACTACTACTAACCTTGAGTCTCGAATAAATGTGGATACTTTTCAGGGATAACTTCTTCGGGTTCCCAAGTTGTGTCTTCGCCGGATGGCCCTTTCCAAAGAACTTTCACGGAGACTATATCTTTTGAGCGCAAACGTCTCACTTGTTTATCGATTATAGCAACCGGTTGTTCAGTATAAGACAAACGCTCATCTAGCTGCACGTCTTCATGATTAATCACATGAGAAGGGTCATAAAGATACTTTCGAAGCATCGAAACATGAAAGACTGGATGAACACCGGAGATATCTGGGGGAAGCGCCAAACGATAAGCTACAGGTCCGACTCTCTCCAAAATCTCAAATGGCCCAATGAACCTAGGACTTAGCTTCCCCTTCTTGCCAAATCGCAATACTCCCTTCATTGGTGAAACACGCAAAAACACATGATCTCCTACAGAGAACTCCAAAGGACGTCGCCAGCTATCAGAATAAGACTTTTGTCTACTTTGAGCTGTGAGTAAATGATCCCAAATCAATTTAACTTTCTCAATAGCATCATGAATCAACTCTGGTCCCACTAGTTTTACTTCTCCAGTTTCAAACCACCCTATTGGAGATCTACATCTCCTTCCATATAAGGCCTCAAATGGCGCCAGCCGAATGCTGGATTGGTAGCTATTGTTATATGCAAATTCCATCAAAGGCAAATATTGATCCCAACTTCCTTTAAGGTCTATAACACAAGCACGAAGCATATCCTCTAGGATTTGTATAGTTCTCTCTGACTGGCCATCAGTCTGAGGATGGAAAGCGGTGCTGAAATTCAACCGAGTTCCTAGTGCAGCTTGGAAGGACTTCCAGAACTGAGCAGTAAATTGAGCTCCACGGTCAGAGATAATGGACACTGGCACACCATGCAAAGAAACGATCTCATCTAGGTAAAGCTTAGCATACCGATCTGCAGTGTAAGTTTTCTTCACTGGTAAGAAATGTGCAGATTTGGTTAAGCGGTCTACAATCACTCATACCGAGTCATGACCTTTTTGGGTTTTAGGTAAACCTGTCACAAAATCCATAGAAATACCTTCCCACTTCCATTCTAGTATTTCAATAGGTTGAAGTAATTCAGCTGGCTTTTGATGTTCAACCTTTACTTGCTGGCATACCAAGCACTTAGAGACAAAATCTGCAACATCTCTCTTCATCCCTTCCCACCAATACAATTCTCGCAAGTCTTGATACATTTTAGTAGATCCTGGGTGTATAGTATAAGAAGAATGATGAGCTTCCTCTAAAATTTTTGTCCTCAAATTATCCACATTGGGAACACACAATCGAGACCCAAACCACAACACACCATTTGAATCAACTGAAAATTCCGAAGCTTTACCATTCCGCACATCATCTAACACTTTTAGCAAATGTGAGTCTTGACCTTGAGCCTTCTTGATGTCGTCAACTAAGGTGGACCGAATTTGCACATGAGCTAGTAATGCACTTGAATGATCAACGTTAAACTGGACTCCATTTTCAACAAGTCCTTGAAACTCTTTAATTATAGGTCTTTTTATTTCTGTTATGTGAGCAAGACTACCCATTGATTTTCTACTCAAAGCATCTGCAACTACATTTGCCTTTCCAGGGTGATAAAGAATTGTGCAGTTGTAATCCTTCAATAGTTCCATCCATCTCCTTTGTCTTAAATTCAAATCCCGCTGCTGAAAAATATACTTAAGGCTCTTGTGATCGGTATAGATCTCACAAGTCTCCCCATATAAATAGTGCCTCCAGATTTTAAGAGCAAAAATCACTGCTGCCATCTCCAAATCACGTGTAGGATAATTTTGCTCGTGTCTCTTGAGTTGTCTTGATGCATAAGCGATAACTTTTCCATGCTGCATGAGCACACAACCAAGGCCAATTCTAGAGGCAACACAATAAACAACATAACCTGCACCACCTACCGGCAATGCCAAAACTGGAGTTGAAGTCAAATATTCTTTTAATTTTTGAAAACTTTCCTCACATGCATCCGTCCACAAAAACTCAACTTTCTTTTGGGTCAATCTAGTTAATGGGAATGCAAGTTTAGAGAAACCCTTCACAAAACAACGGTAGTATCCAGCTAACCCAAGGAAACTTCGAATCTCCTTCACTGTGGTGGGCCTAGGCCATCTTTGTACTGCTTCCACCTTACTTGGATCGACACTAATTCCATCCTTCGACACCACATGCCCAAGAAATGCCACACTATCTTGCCAAAATTCACACTTGGAGAATTCGGCATACAACTGTGTCTCTCTTAAGGTTTGCAAAACTAACCTTAGATGTTGTGCATGCTCCTCTTTGCTCTTCGAGTACACCAATATATCATCAATGAAGACGATCACAAAATGATCCAAGAATGATTTAAAAACTTGATTCATCAAATCCATAAAAGCAGCTGGGGCATTCGTGAGTCCAAAGGACATCATCAAAAATTCATAATGCCCATAACGTGTGCGAAAAGCCATTTTTGGTATATCCTCTCTCTTGATTTTTAGCTGGTTATACCCAGACCGCAAATCAATCTTAGAAAAACACTGAGCTCCCTGAAGTTGATCAAACAACTCATCAATGCGGGGCAATGGATATTTATTCTTTATGGTGACTTTATTCAGTTGCCTGTAGTCTACACACAACCGCATGGATCCATCTTTCTTCTTTACAAATAATACCGGCGCTCACCAAGGTGAAGAACTTGGGCGGATAAAGCCCTTATCAAGAAGATCTTGTAGCTGATCTCGTAACTCCTTAAGTTCTGCTGGAGCCATTCAATAAGGAGGAATAGATATTGGTTGAGTATCGAGAACCAAGTCTATAGAAAACTCGATCTCCCTATCATGTGGCAATCCCGGAAGCTCTTCAGGAAAGACATCAGAAAATTCGCACGCTACTGGAACATTTTCTACCTTTGCATCATCAACTTGTATATCTCTAACCAAAGCCAAATACCCTTGACAACCTTTTCTCAGTAACTTACTAGCTCCCAAGGCCGAGATTAAATTAAGTAGTACCCAACAACCATCTCCTTGAAATGAGAAGATTGATTCCTCAGGTATCTCAAATTTCACCATTTTGTTATGACAATCTAAAGTGGCATGGTGAGAAGCCAACCAATCCAAAATCAGATCAAAACCTACCATATCAAGTACTACTAGATCTACAAACAATCCCCCCCTACGGATATATCACAAGAGCGATATACTTTCTCGGCTAACAAGACCCCTCCAACTGGTGTGGCAATCACTAAAGGCTCTTCTAACAAAGAGAAACTTTTACCAAGTCGAGGAGCAAACCACAAGGACACAAAAGAATGTGTAGCACCAGAATCAAACAAAACACGAGCATCTTGAGAGCAAAGAGAAAGTATACCTGTAACCACTGCATTGGATGTCTCTGCATCCTGACGAGTCAAAGCAAAAACGCGAGCCTGGCCTCTCCCTGCCTGCGTCTGACCTCTACCACTAGATCCCCTACCACCATACTGGGATGCCCCAAAACCTCGGCCAGATGAACTCCCCATAGGTCTCATAGTTGTAGAGGGAGCCTGAGAAGGTGCTAAAGCTGCTGGTGCTGATGCATGACTAGGGGATGGTTGTTTTGTAGCTGTAGGACAATTCCTCCTGATATGACTGTTGTGCGAAAAGTAGTTGTGCAAGTGTACACAATCGCAACAAGTAAAGAGTGATAAGGAAAGATCGTTCCCACGGAGATTGTTGAGTTTACTTCTATATTTAAGTTAGTAGTTAAGCTAGTGAGAAAAACAAATAACAATAACAAGTTGTCAACAAGTATTGTGAATAACATAAATGTAAATAAACAAGTAAAGATAGATGATAAGTAGAAATTCAGAATGAAAGTTCAAGAGTTGATAAAATGAGTTGAAATGCTTTTCCCTAAGTAAATCCTTTAAAGTTAAGCGCTATAACATCTGACGTTGTAGCGCTAAGTGCTGTAGCATATGATGTTGTGCCTTTCGGTCGCTGACGCCAGGGTTTTGTTACAAGACTCCTGTGTCTAGGTTCTAAATAAGTCCACCCCTGTATAATGAGGAACTCATAGTATTCACCTTATGAACTATTGCTCCCCTATGTCTAGAGTTAAACACAAGTTGTCTAAATGTCTTTAAACACCCTTTCATTCATATCAACCTTTGAGTTAGAATCGTAGACCATGTCTGTACCTACGAATGTACCCATTTTAGTTGATCAATCCCAAAACGAGTTTGAAAGTATTATAGCACAAAGATTGAAACGCAAACATCACAATATTATATTATCAATACTAAAAATTCATTACAAAGTTCCAAGCAATCCAACTACTAAGTGTTTAGCTCACGGTGAACATCATCAACACAATACAAACTAGAAAGCTCATATTACCGAATAGGAAAAGAGGAGACACTGAGAGGATTAATGGAGGAAAATGATGTCAAGTTTTTCCTTACAAAAACTCTCTCCTCTATTCTGAATTCTATGTTGTGTGGAAGAAGATAGAGTTAGATATTATCCTAATCTCATAAAGTAGCTTTTCAAAAAGGTGACAATGACACTTATCATCATTTAAAAACAATCACACAACATAGAATTCAGAATAGAGGAGAGAGTTTTTGTAGGGAAAAACTTGACACTATTTTCCTCCATTAATCCTCTCAGTGTCTCCTCTTTTCCTATTCGGTAATATGAGCTTTCTAGTTTGTATAGAGTTAGATATTATCCTAATCTCATAAAGTAGCTTTTCAAAAAGGTGACAATGACACTTCTCATCATTTAAAAACAATCTATCACTAGAAATGCGCCACGTGTCCAAACTTTCCACTTGGAAGTGTCCGTGTCAGGCTTTCAGCAGATGATTAGCACGATGACTCATCAAACAGTAGTATGCTCTAATATTTCCCAGCTGTCCCACCGCCATATAGCGCTATAGCGCTTACCGCTGCAGCACTTATCAGAAACATTAAAATACTCACAAATGCACCAAATGTGTCAAATGATAACAAATTATCTCCTAACCCTTCTTTTACACTTCTTAACACATATTTACATATTTAACCACATAATTACTTAAGAAATCACATTAACTTAAGCCTAAAGAATATAAATAACTCATATAAATATGAGTTATCAATGACCTGTCTGACCACACTGATAACACACTTTATCATCTCTCAAACAAGTACCCGCATGGAATTTCCCACAGGCTGAACATGGTGTAGATGTATCACTAGCATGCCTCTGAGGGAATGTGGAGTGTGATGATCTCCAAGGATCTGGTCTATGACTCTGCATCGTACCAGAAGACTTCCCACTAGAATCACCTCTCTGTGATACTGGTCTCTGTTTCCCCTGAGAATGGGGAATAGGTGCACTGCCCTGACTAGGAAAGTTGCTATGAGATCCCTCAATCCGCTGTTTCTTGCGTGAATCTTGTGTAGTACCTCTTTTCTCTTCTTAACGCTGCTCAAGTTGAAGTGCCAAACTCAAAACCTCAGCAAAAGTAGAACACTTTGACCCAACAACAGATCTGAATATGTACTCCTTCAATCCCTTGATGAATCTCTTAATACGCACCTCCTCAGTGATGGGGTAAGGGGCGTACCTAGAGAGCTGTGTAAAACGTGCACTGTACTCTGAGACTGACACGCCCTCTGTCTGCTCAAATCGTTCAAACTCATAAACCAGCTTATCTCTGACACTCTCTGGAAGGAAGCGAGCCATGAACATCTGAGAGAACTCACCCCCATGCTAATGGTGATGATCCTGTTGGTCTTCCACGTGACAGTGTCAAACCAGTCATATGCAACACCCTCCAACTGAAATGATGACAATTTCACTGCTCTAATGTCTGAGCAACCTAATGCTCTCCATAACATCTCTAGACTGTCAATGAATTGTTGTGGATCCTCAGTCGCATTAGATCCAGAAAAAGTAGGGGGTTTGAGCTTCATGAATTCTCCTAAAGAAACTTGAATCCCTATAGCTGTAGCATTTACCGGCTGTGCTTCCTGTATAATCTCTGGTTGATGTCCTTGATTTCCCTGCCCTTGATCACCTTGTTGCTGCCCAACAGCAATCCCAACAAGTTGTTGCATAGCCTGTTGTAACCCATGTAAACCAGCAGCAAAATCAGCCATGGCTGGATCTCCTCGCATACGCCTAGGCACCTCAACAGTGGCTGCTTCGGCATCCAATCCTTGCCGACCAGCAACAATTTCAATTCTACCACGACCACAGCCACTGTTGAACCAAGGACAAACACTCCTTGTTTTGTATGATAACAAATTACATATTGTCTACTAATGGTTGCAGTTGTATGAAAGTACAGGTTCAAGCTGAATAAAGTACAGGACGGGAATCAAAAAGCAGGAAGCATTAAAGTGGAGCAGCTTGGAGAAGAAGCCACCTTTGAAGATGAAGACCTAATTGTTTTTCCGCTTTCTTTAGGACACAGTGTAAGGTCCTATCACTTAAGGTCTATGACAGTTTAAATAGCTGAGAGATGATTTTTGAAAACATGCATCATGCATCAAAATTAGGGTTTTGAAAATATGTTATGCATGCATGGCAAGCTTTGGAAAATATTTTATGCATGCATGGCAAAGACCTAAAAACAATTTTGTGGAAAGCAAGAATCAATTTCTATTATGTACCAAAGGCCAAGAATCGATTTATAGTATTTTCTAAAGGCCATGAAATCGATTTTCAAGCAATCCTAAAGGCCAAGAATCGATTTCTTAATCATATGTTTAAAGCTTGAAATCGATTTCTACATATACTCAAGGCAAAGCTAAAATCGATTTCCTTCTGTTTACATAGGCCTTGAAATCGATTGTTAAGCCATCCCATAGTCCATGAATCGATTCCTAATTGTTTTAACTAAGTGAAGAATCGATTTTCACCTATGATAGATGTCCTGAAAATCGATTGTTACTTGTTTTCAAAGAACAAAGAATCGATTCCCATGTTTTCCAAAGAGTAAAGAATCGATTCCTCACTATTTCAACTATCCAAAGAATCGACTCTTGAGGCTTCTAAGATGATAAGAATCGATTCATCTATATTTTAACTTCAAATTCTTTTCATTTCATTAAACATTTGTTTCAGATCTACGCTTTCCTAAGCCTATAAATAGGCAGCCTCAAGTCATTCTTCAGCACACCACAATTCACAACAATTCTCTTCTTCTCTCATTCGAATTTCTAGATCTGAGAAAGAGAAAAATAGAGCTATCACTTTCATATCATTTTTTATAGATCTAAGTCACTCATCTCTCACAGCTATTATATTGTCATATTATCTGAGGTGATTAGATCATAGCTTCTATATTGTAATCTACTATTGTGGGGGTCACTTTGAAATCCTGGGAAGTTTTCTTGGGTCTCTCAATCAGGAGATTGAGTTGGTTTGAAATCCTGGGAAGTTTTCTTGGGTCTCTCAATCAGGAGATTGAGTTGGTTTCAAAATCCTGGGAGGTAATCTTGGGTCGTTCAATCAGGGAAGATTGAAGTGGTATTGAAATCCTGGGAGGTGCTCTTGGGTCGTTCAATCAGGAGATTGAAGCGGTGTTGAAATCCTTAGCCGTGTGCTCGGGTTCTCAGTTCGGGGGAATTGAGATTTGCTATTTGAAGTTGCCTGTTTGTAAAACATTCTTCATATAGTGGTTGTCAGCAAAGTCCAAAGGTTGCAAAGCCGGAGGCCGAGGATGTAGGGCTTTTATCCCGAACCTCGTAAAATTCCTGGTGTATCTCTATCCCTCTCTCTTTACTTTATTTACTGTTTATATCTGTTTATACTATCATTGCGCCGATCTGCTTATTGTTACACTGCCTATAATATCCGTCTATCCTGAACTCTGATAATAGCGTAATATTGCACTTTGCCTGATCTGCCAGTTTAGTTATAAATATCTGGTTATAGTGAATATTGAAAATAGTAACATTAGAATAATATCTCCCTGATCTGCATACTTACATACATCATATAAGTTTAAATCTCAGATTCCGCATTTGATTTAAACAAACATTGCTAAAGTTTTTGAAAACCGAAAAAGAATTCAAGTTTTGCATATAACCTTATTCACCCCCCCTCTAAGGTTATCAGATAGTCTAACAGCCACGACCGCGTCCACGACCCCTTTGAGGAGGGTCTTGATGATGGGTAGCAAATTCATCAAAAGCTTCCCTTCTAAAAGGATTCCTAGTCTTTGGTGGCATCCTCACCTAAAGATATGACATTTTTCACATATGAGACGAGTACAAGAAGAATATTGAAAACAAGAACGACTCAAACCAAACTCTAGACCACGACTTGAGAACCATCATAAGGTGTAAATAGCTTCTTGCAAGTAAGTTGTGCCCGGGTACACAATTTACTCGCGAGAATCCTATTACCACCTTTTGTCTGCAGCTATTAGGACCTACAACCTAGGCTCTGATACCAACTTTGTCACGACTCAAAATCCCCAACCGTGACCGGCGCACAGACTTAAACTCTTAGTCTGGCAAGCCTAAGAAAAACAACTCTTGAACGACAAATAGTTTAAAGAATTAATATATCCACTGAAATTTCGCCAGAGTTTCCTTTGTAATTCAAACATTCCCAAAATACCGAACATTCGGTTTACAGCAACACATCACCTGTCAGGTTTCCAAAATAACATACTATATCTCTAATGAGTTTAAAAAAACAATATACATTCCCCAAAGAAAAGTTTCCCTAGACTTTCCTATAGCTGCAGATTATAACAAAATACAAAGGATCGCAAATCTAGCGCCACCAATCTAGGAGGCCTACCAAAAGATGAACTATGAACACTTTTAGACCTGCTAGCAACTCCTACTCAGCTGCTTGGGAATCTGAAAAAAATTAAGGACAAAGAAAGGGTAAGTCACAAAGACTTAGTGAGGGGAACAACAACCACCATCAACTAGAAGGGAAAACACGCGAGGCACAAGTGTTTTAACAAAATTCATATTCATAAAGCTATCCATAGGTAATAATCATAGTAGTCTCAAGAAAGTATAGAAAATCAAGATAGAAATCCGAACAATCACACGTGAGAGGATCTGGAGACGGCTCCATCTCGTTGATAGCCCTCTCCGCCTAAGGTGGCCTCCCTTAGGGGCGGCTTCATCTAACGGATAGCCCTTTCCTCCTTCAACCACATCACATAATGATTACGAGGGTAGCTACATCTCGTTGATAGCCCTCTCCCCTAAGGGTGGCCTCCCCTTAGGAGCGGCTCCATCTAACGGATAGCCCTCTCCACTCGAGGTCATACAACTAGGTGCACCTAGACCATTCCGTCTACTAATAGTTACATCTCAAAATCATTATTACATCATTTACATAAATTATCAACTTAAATACCGAAATCAATAATCTTCAAATATATTGTCGAAGAAACTAAAATAATTTTTCAAGAGCGTGTTTCCCATTTATAAATAAATAAATGGTAGCTTTAAAATATCGAAAGGAATAAAATAGCGACATTTAAAATAATTTAAGTATGTGACGATGACCGTCATCCACTCACAGTTATGATGAGTCAACGGTTTAGCTCTCCAACACCTCTCGAAGAAACCAACGGAGCAATAACAGGCAAATCTGAAAATCAATAATATTTCCAAGGGTTTTAGAAGGTTATTCAAGAGCTCACTAACCATAGGGAACCAACAAAATCCCTAAATATCTACCCTAAACCTTTAAACTACTTTTATTCACAAAACTAATGTCTCAAAATGATTTCTTTGGAATAAAGAGTAGTGAATATACCTCAAATAACCTCAAAGAGTAACCCTGAAAGTGTGGGTACCTTTCCCTCTTTTTAGAGCAAAAACCCTAACTCCAAAATACTACCCAAGAGAAAAATGAGATGGCTTTTCTTAAAATAGAGCTCAATGTGTAAGATTTAAGGTTGGATTGGGCTACTTGAAGTGAGAAGAAGAAGAAAAGTGGAGGAAGGGCATGGTGAAAGAGAAGAGAAGAAAGTGAGAAGGAGAGGGAGAGGTTGTCGTGAGAGGAGAGGAAATTGGGGGGTGGGGTTTTGTTTGGTTTTTTTTATGAGTGTGCATAGGAACTCACTATTTTTAAAGTTGATGTTGCATAGGAACTCACTAAAAGTGTGCTAAGCAACTCTACCTACGTTTACACTAAGAGATGCTCTTATTTCTTTTACTCAAGGCTCACTTGACGCAAGTAATTTCATTTCATACTTACTATTGGTACACGTGTTTTTTATGTTCTACATAGAAATAAAACAAGCTCTAAGAAAACTTGCATTCTTCAAAGAACATTCAAAATACAAGATGGTTGACAATATAGAGCAGTAACTATTTCTAAGTATTTGCCAATGTTTTTCAGCTCTGCAGCACAGTCAATCCACAAAGACAATAATGAACGTGGTATATAAAAAAAATGCTCACTAATAATCATACAACAATGTAATACAAGAAAAATAATGGAAGTGGGATATTGAAATATTAGAACAAGAAGATTAAGATGCAGGCTGTGAGCAACAGCAGTAGAGATGGACTATGTATGATTTGATTCGCAGTATCGTCGGCTGATACTGATGGTGGCAATGCAGGACAAGCAAGACCTTCCTTCCCTTCACGGCATTCGCTAGCAAAGAGGCCAGGAGGGTAATTTCCATAAAGATTAATGTAACTAAACATGGTTGATGCACAATCATTTGTTAAATCATTTAACACATCGGCGTAAGGGCAAGCGAAATCTTTAAATGCCCCACAACATTCTTTTGGAGGGTACCGGGGTCCTTTGCATTTGCTTGTGATTGTT
The DNA here is from genome assembly GCA_039519185.1 of Astragalus membranaceus. Classification (NCBI taxonomy): domain Eukaryota; kingdom Viridiplantae; phylum Streptophyta; class Magnoliopsida; order Fabales; family Fabaceae; genus Astragalus; species Astragalus membranaceus. Next base: position 189,549,454 of record CM076848.1, read on the forward strand.
GTGTAGTTTAAAAACTCAAAATTCACAGAACAACCTGCAGGTGCAATATGAAACATTATCATCAGATTACTATTTTACTCAAAATTGTGTGATGTGTATGTATATATCTTTTCTGGAGTTCAAGGGAAGATCCAGCCCACAAGGATCTCTAAGGGGAGGGGGATGAGTGCCTTGTGGGTTCGAATCCGGACACTCTCGTGCATATCTCGCATAAAAACCAATAACCAACTTAGCTGTCTTAAGGGAACAAAACTGATAATTAAACATCAGAGAAAAAAGAAAGAAACTTTTCTTGCAGCAGCAGCTAGTAACAAGTGCATCCCTCTTACAGACAAGCCAAGCCAAGATGCATAAATAACATCATGAATTCGAGTAGAGATCCTGTCCATTTTTCAAAATGGAGATGTTCATTACTAAAGTTTTGGGATATAAATGTACACCTAACTAAAAAAATACATAAATGGTGACATATATTAGGCATTTATATCCCAAAACTTTAGTAATAGACATCTCTATTTCTTTTGAGAAATGGACACTTGGACAGGATCTCTACTTCTTGAATTCATGAGTCAGAGGAGATTTTATTACTAAACGACAACAAAATGAAGCAGTAAACTAAAGTCACTTCCACATTTGATCAAGTTAATGTTGGCAAACACTCCTCTTTCAGTATACATATACATACAATATACATGTAACATATATCAGTTCAAATGCTATGCAACTAAACCATTTGCTGCACAACCAAAAATGGACCATGGATTAACTACTGATTCAATTAATAGAATAGGCCTAAATGAGTTCAGTAATGAACATATAATAAATTAAAAATCCTATACAAGGATAATTCAAATAGGTAATAACTTGCAATGAATTGATGCAGAAGCCATAGTTTCTTGACTGTTACTGAAATAGAATGAGCCTAATTCTTCATCTAGTATTTATGCTGTCATCGACAAAAGCTTTCACAATATCTATTAGCTAGAGCACACTGCCAAGAAAAAGAAGTTCTAGTGAACATATAGTGCTAGCTAGATCTTAGTAAAATTACCCAATAAAATTATCATTTTTGTGGGATAAAGCAACAGGAAACACAGCAACACAAAGCTAATAGTTCATCCACAATAATTTAAAAAAGAAAATTTTGGCAGAATTCTGAATTCCTATTGCCAATTTGGAGCCATTCCTAATTCAAATGCATGTATGTGAATAAGTCATTTCCTATACTATGGACCTTAATTTGGTACTCTAGAAGTTTGTAACATCAAACAAGTCTTCCAAAGATTTGAAGTAACATCAAAATGGTCAAATTAATTTCACAAGAAGCTTGGTGGAAGATCCATTCTGGTGCCACCTTATAATTTAAAGAACTAATTTAGCATCATGAATCTTTAGACGACAAATTGATGCTAATAAACTTTATTTTTTCTTCACAATTATAATACTAAATTTCAAGTAAACAGACCACCAATATATTTTAGATAATTTCCCTACCCACATAAACAAAATACCCCCTAGAAAAAAACTATAACTTAACATTATATATTGGAGAATTTTTTTAGAAAAAAAAGGCTAATTTGTTAGGTAGATCCAAAAAAAACATAGGTAGAAAAGAGAGAGAAAAATTGAAGAAAATATGAACCTTTTTTAGCTTGAAGAAGATGCCGACCCGTAAGTGTCTGAGAATCGAAAATAGTATCTGCAATTAGAAATAAAAGAACCTAGATATCAAAATTGGAGCTTTTTATTTAGAAGTAGCTAAAAATTGAGCAGAAAAGTTGGGAAGTGAAGAAAACTTACGGGGAAGAAAAGTGGGATGGAAAGAAGAAACAGAAATAGCCATGATGAGGAGAAGTGAAGAACAAAGAATGAAACGTTGATTCACAGAAAAACCCATTCCTTCCTATGGTAGGTAGGTAGATCCAATAGCAAGTTTCAGAGAGAGAGAAAGGAGAGAGAGGGGTTAAATGTTATTGCTATTGCTTTCTTTGTCTTCAGAACTCAAATATGAGTTTTCTATTTTCCTTTAGAGAAATGAATATTTTTTAGAGGTGTTTTTTCGACTAAGGTGTATAGATAAAAAAACAACTTGTACTTTTAAATGAAGTGAGTTGTAAATTGTAATGAAAGAATTATGAAGGAGTTTTGATTAATATTAATATTAATAGAGAAAGAAAGAAATTGGAAGGTGGGTGTAGGCTTATACGCGTTAGTCTAGAGGAGTTCAACAGTTTTCAACAAACAGAAAAAGAAATTGTGATGACAGAGAGGATCCTCAACATAAGTTAATGGGTGACAGCACAGCACGATGGAAGGAATACGCGCTAAATACTCACTCAGCTTCTCTTGTGTTGTCTTGAGGGTGCAAGTGTCTTTTCCTCTCAATGCCTTCTTACTTCACTCTTCACCTCACTTTTGTCAATATATTAAACAAAACATACATAGACAAAATTAATTGGTTAGACATCCAATTTGGCTTTATGGAAAGACTAAATAGCACTTTTGGTCTTTTATGTTTGCTTTAAGTTTCACTTTGGTTATTTATCTTATTTTTTGGTCAGTTTTGGTCCCTCATGTTTCATTTTTGTTTCATTTTGGTCCTCACCGTTAGTTTTTTCTAACGGACACCACGCTGGCAGTTAACTGCTGACATGGCGTCCTCAATTCATTAAATGACGTGGCAAAAAATATATTATTTAATTCCAATTGAAATTACACCTAAGCAATTTAGTTTTTTAAATTGAAAAATAACAAAACATATCTGGAATGATTCACTAACTAAATTTAAAAAAACAAAACAATTAAAACCCATCTTCATTAAACGAAGAACAAATCTGGAATGATTTGAGAAATTGAAGAAGAACAAAGCAGAACAGAAGAACAAAGAAGAGAAAAAATCGAAGAACAAAAACCAACAGATCCAAACCAACAGATCTAAACCAACAGATCTGTTCATCTTCTTCATTTCAATCTTGTTCATTTCGTTTTCCTAAACCCAAACCAATAGATCTGTTCATCTTCTTCCCTAGACCCAAACCAGCGACCCTTCATCTTCTTCATTTCAATCTTGCTCATTTCGCTTTGCGGGTTTCTGGGCCTCGATTCAGCGAGAACGAACAACCCATTTGCGGGTTTCGATTCAATTTCTGGGTTTTTGGGAAGTGACCCTTCAATTTCTGGGTTTTTGGGAAGCGACCCTTCAATTTTTGGGTTTCGATTCAGATGGAAGCAAAGATGGAAGCGACCCAAATCGAACGCTATTCTCATCCCACTCAGTGCAACCGAAGACTCAACCACAAACTGTACCCACTCCACCGTTCTTCTTTGTTGTTCAAATCAGCGATTTCATTTCTGTATCAACGATTCAAGCAGGACAATCTTTCTGTATCACCGATTCAAGAAGGACAATCTTTCTGTTCTTCATTTTGTTATTCTTTGTTTTTCAAATCAGCGATTTCATTTCTTCAATCTAGGTTCTTTGTTCTTCTGGGTTCTTCAATCTGGGAATTTTGTTCTTCTGGATTCATTTCTTTAATTTTATTAGTTTTTTGTTTAATTCTATTTTGATTATGTGTAAAATAATATTGAATTAAATAATAAAATTTTTTTGCCATCTCAATAATGAATGCCACGTCATTTAATGAATTGAGGACGCCACGTCAGCAGTTAACTGCCAGCGTGGCGTCCGTTAGAAAAAGCTAACGGTAGGGACCAAAATGAAACAAAAATGAAACATGAGGGACCAAAACAGACCAAAAAAAAGATAAAGGACCAAAGTGAAACCTAGAGCAAACATAAAGAACCAAAAGTGCTATTTAGCCTTATGGAAGACAAACAAAGTACGTATTGTTAAATAATAACACTGCAAATATATTTTACAAGGATGAAATCTTATTGTAACTTATCCGGCTTGGTGTGACCGGTTTGGATAGTTGGTAGGGCCGCTCTTGCTCAAGTTGCGGTGGAGAGCGTTGGACGGGTTCCAATCCGGTGTTGAACATGAAAAGACATTCTTAAGCTCAAGTAAGCATGCAGAAGTCAAAACAAGTTTAGGGATGAGTGAAAGTGTACCTGTCAATGGGGGTTGACCCCTATTTATAGACTCAGGTAGGGGCTGGAGCCTAGCTGAGCGGTGCCGCTCGCTGCGCCTCCACCATTGGATCTAGCGAGACGATACCGGCCGTTGATGAGGACTAGACACAGATCGTTAATCACCCGCATGGAGGCGCTCTCTTCCCGCGGAGGAGCTCTCTATTTAGCGGGTCAATTCTCGATCCAATAAACGGAATGGGCCCTTGGCCCAGTCCGGAACAAAATCTAATTATATTTGTTTCATCATGGTGTATAAACAACAAGTATGGATTTGATTTTGGTGTGTGAAAATGTCTTTTGAGAGATTCAAAACTAACTTAGATAATCTCTATAAAAGTTTAGGTGAGTTGGGCTTCGGGTGCTCACCAGGGTCAGGGCATGTCTCACGGCTCTTTGAGCGCTAAGAGAGGTACTTACAGATCACCCACCAAAATCTTTTCTAACACTAAATACACTCTTGAAGTATTTTAAGTTATTTTAGGAGTAAAGACCAAAAAATTCTTCTACAAAAGACAGAGACCCCAAAAAATAGTCGCCCCTAGTTTCTTGTGAGAGAAGCTCCATTTGCATCGTTTTTTCTCCTTTCATCTAAATAAAAGCTAGGGTAAAATATGTTTTTAGTCCCTACAAAATTGGGTCATTCTAAGCTTAGTCCCTACATTAACGAAATAGGTGTTTTGGTCCCCAACTTATTTTGTCGTTTTTATTATTACTAACGGAAGTGCTGACATGTCATTCGCAGATGGCTTTTTTTTTATGATGTGGCTTTACATTTTTATTTTATTCTGTTTTATTAAGTTTTGTTTTTTTTTTCAAAAAAAAAGGGTAAATAGCCAAATTGGTCCCTAGAAGTGTAGCTCGCTGTCAATTTAGTCCCTCATTCGACCCAAAATGCAAAACAGTCCCTCAATGTGTATTCCGTCCATCATGTTCATCCCTCACGTTAGCAGAAGTTAGTAACTCTGTCAATGACGCTGATGTGGCACGTTAAGTGCCACATAGACCAGATTATGTGGCTTATTAAACACTTGCTCGTCCCCACCACCACAGCGCAAAACCTGAGAAAAGCAAAACGCAAAGGTCCCCACCACCGCTCCTTCACCATCGCTCTCTGTTCCTTCACCACCGCTCTTCTTCCTTCTTCCATCATGATCGCTCAGTCGTCCCGCTGGTTCGTTCTTCTTCTTCTTCTTCGATCATCGTCGCTCTTCTTCCACCATCGGTGCTGTTCTTCCATCACCGTCACTATTAAGGTAAGAGATGTAATACCCTTTGAAATTTCTCAAAAAATTCATCATTTTTCACTTCAATCGTGACATATACGTTCGTTTTATGGTTGTTTCCAAGCTTAGTGTAACCCTGAGTTCTATTCTACTGTTTGATGATTCTAGGGTTACAGTTCTTTGTTGTTATAGTTGGTTGCTATTTCGTTGTTGTTATTTAGCACTCCATTGTTGCTATTTCGTTGCTATGTAATGGAAGCTTTATTTAACCCCAATTCTGTTTCAGTTTAATGCTAAGGTTTACGGTTAGAGACTATGGAAAAATCGGGGCTTTTATCATTTGGTAATGAGTTTTTGATTTTATTGTAGAATGGATGATGTGCCAACTGAAATGAATCTTGAAGTTCAAACACAATCACAAGCTGAAGTGATACAAGGTGTAGAGCATGAGACTGAAGTGGTACAAGCTCAAGATGATATTGAGGATGATACACAATCAGAGGCTGATGGCAGTGATGATGATAGTGGAGAAACTTCAAGTGTACAACTACAACTTGAATATGATGAGCATTCAGACAACAATTCATGGCACTCAGAGGAGTTGAAGACCCCAATTAGTACAGATGATGAGGATGACGGGAAGGCAATTTTCCCAATATTTAATCCAAACTCAAACTTTGGTCAAGTTCACCTAGAGTTGGGGATGGAGTTTGAAAACACTGATTTGTTTAAGGAAGCGGTTAGAGACTACGCAATTCACTTAGGAAGGGAAATTAAATGGCTGAAGAATGATTCTGATAGGTGTAGAGCTAGGTGCAAGGAAAAAGAATGTGAATGGATGATTTATTGCTCTTGGAGCAAAGTTACTAAAAGTTTCCAGATCAAAACTTTTGTTAGTGAACACTCATGCTCTAGAGTGTTCAAAAACAGCCAAGCAAAGACAAAGTGGGTTTCTAAGAAGCTTGAGGCAAAGATTAGGGAGCAGCCAACAATCACATATGTACAGGCTTTTGAATACTTAAAGAAGGATTTTGGAGTGTATATTTATAGGACCAAGCTATTTAGATCATTGAAAGATGCAAGAAAGTTGGTGGAAGGTGATGTTAACAAACAATACACAAAGATTTGGGACTATGCTCATGAGTTACTTAGGAGTAACCCGGGATCAACAGCAAGGATTGATTGTATTCCCATTCCCAATGCTCCACCTCAATTTCAACGATTCTATGTTTGTTTAGAAGCTTGTAAGATAGGTTTCAAGGCTGGGTGTAGACCATTCATTGGTCTAGATGGTTGTTTTTTAAAGGGTTATTATGGGGGACAACTTCTCACTGCTGTTGGACAAGATGCAAACAACCAAAATTTCTGTATTGCTTATGCAATAGTGGAAGCTGAGAATAAAGACAACTGGAAATGGTTTCTCACACTACTGAGGCAAGATTTGGGAGATTGTAGGCAGCATGGGTGAAATTTTATGAGTGACATGCAAAAGGTACATGTTTAAAATAAAGTACTATTATGATTTGTTATATATTCTTTGAAGGACCAAACTGACAGTAAGTGATATGTTTCAGGGACTAATAGCTGCTGTGCATGAAGTATTCGTAACTGCACCTCATAGATACTGTGTTATGCATCTTTGGAGGAATTTCATTAAACAATGGAAAGATTTGGAATTGAGAGGTGTAGTGTGGCAATGTGCAAGGGCAACAACACCTGCTCAATTCAATGCTGTCATGGAAAGGTTGAAAGTGAAAAATGAGAAGGCTTGGAGTTATTTAAACAAGTGGCCTAAGGAGGCTTGGATAAAAGCATATTTCAGCACTGATTGCAAGACAGACAACATTACCAACAATGTGTGTGAAGGATTTAATGCAAGTATCTTAAAGTATAGGGCGAAGCCCATTTTGACACTAGCAGAGGAGATTAGATGTTACATTATGAGGACAATGTGTAGTGACAAACTGAAGTTGTTGAGGAGACGGGGTCCACTTTGTCCAGCCCAACACTCTAGGTTGGACAAGTTGAAGATTGAAAGTAACAAATGGACACCACAATGGACTGGAGATGGGAAGTATGAAGTATATTGCAACTGGAAGTCACATGTAAATGTTGACCTAGAGGCACAAACATGCACCTGTAGGTTCTGGCAACTAACATGTATTTTTCTGGTTGCTGCTCTAATATTATTCTGGTTACGGCTCTAATATCGTTTCTGATTGCTGCTCTAATAGGTATGCCCTGTGAACATGTTATTGCATGCATTGGACATCAGGTAAGAAAGCCTGAGGATTTTTGTCATGGGTGGCTGACATTGGGATCATACAATGCCACATATGAGCATCTCATCAGGCCAACACAAGGAGAAGAATATTGGGAGCCAACTCCTTATGATAGGCCAACACCTGCGCCACTTAGGAGGCGCCCAGGGAGACCTAAGAAAAAGAGAAGGAAGGACAACTCTGAGAACCCTTCACACACAACAAAGTTAAAGAGATCATACCCAATCATAACTTGCCAGAGATGTGGTCATAAGGGTCATAACACAAATGGATGTTGCTCTCCAGGAGTTCCACACAGACCACTAAACTGGATTCCACCACCACCAGATGAAGCTGAAGCACCAACTGTTGAAGAATCAAATGCTACTGCCACTGCTCAAGCATCAAATGCTACTGCCACTGCTCAAGAATCAAATGCTACTGCCATTGCTCAAGCACCATTCAGATTTGGCCTGGGAACATTTGCTCCTGCATCTATGCCATTTGGAGTTAGGCCACCTCCTATTAGGGGAACTTGTCCAAGACCAATTATGGCATACATTCCAACTCCTAGGCTTCCCACAATTGGACGTCGTCAGAATCAACATTGAAGACTATTTGAAGACTATGAACTAGTTGTAATATGTAGGCTAAAGTGTTCCCGGGGTCCCTTATCTTTATTTAAAGTAACGATTTGGTCATTTATCTTTTTTTTGTCCCAAATCAGTCCTTTATGTTTTAAATTTTTGACACATAAATCCTTTTCTGTCCCAAATCAGTCCTTTATGTTTCAAATTTTTAACACATAAATCCTTTTTTTTGACACATAAATCAGCACTGTTAACGGAAAAGGATTTATGTGTCAAAAATTTGAAAGATAAAGGACTTATTTGGGACAAAAAAAACATAAAGGACTAATTCGTTACTTTAAATAAAGATAAGGGACCCCGGGAGCACTTTAGCCTAATATGTATTAGTAGGATATCTTTTGAACAATTTATGAAGTTGTAATAGAATATGTAGGATATCTTTTGTTATATATGTTTATGCATTATGTAATACAATTCTGTTTGAGATGAACTGGTTTGCAATATGAATTAACACAGATGTTTCAGGGACTAAAATGATAGATGTTTCAGGGACTAAAATGAATTAACGCAGATGTTTCAGGGACTAAAATGACAGTAAGTGATATCTTTTAGGGACTAAAATGAGATAAGTGTATCTGTTTCAGGGACTAAAATGAGATAAGGGGATTCGGTTTCTTGTTTTACTTTCATTTTACTCCCCAAAAATTAATTCAAACAAAGCCACGTAAGCAATGAAAGTGGCACTTAACGTGCCACATCAGCGTGATTAACAGAGTTACTAACTTTTGCTAACGTGAGGGATAAGCATGATGGACGGAATACACACTGAGTGACTGATTTACATTTTGGGTCGAATGAGGGACTAAATTGACAGCGAGCTACACTTCCGGGGACCAATTTGGCTATTTACCCCAAAAAAAATCCTTCACCTAATCTCCACGAAAAACGTCAGATTCATTCATCCCATTTCTTCTTCAAATTTCATTCCCAAATTCGTGACCCCAAATCCTCAACTATTTCCCTCAACCCAGAAACTTCAATTCTAATCCCCTTCTTCCTCTTCCTCCATCAACCCAGAAAGAAACCATTAAACCTGCAAATAAAATCAATTTAAAAATTAAATTCGAAATCCAACGCAATGCTTCATGATAAAACACACCACCATGAATAGAGTGAGAAGACGATGGGGGGCACAACAGGGACAAAGGGTTAAGGGGTTTTTTCTTTTGCCTCTATAAATTGAACGAATATGCGTTATCCTTAATGTCTTCAAATGCTCTTTCTTGTTCATTGGTTTTGTGGAGAACCTGGGAGAGCGAGCTATCAAATATCAATCGAATGCTCTTTCTTGTTCATTCATTAAATTAATTTTTAATTTAAAAATAAATTTATTGGAACTGAAATAATTATAAATAATAAAAAATATGAGTCAGCATGCCACGTGGACGCCACTTCAATTAAAATGTCCACGTGGCGTGTCCAATCACGATTTCTGTTAGCCCAATTAGCAATAATTAACGGCAGGGACTAATAATAGAAACAACAAAATAAGATGGGGACCAAAATGCCTATTTCGTTAACATATGAATTAAACTTAGAATGACCCAATTTTGTAGAGACCAAAAACATATTTTACCCTGAATGTTATTCACATAGTTTTGACCCCAATTTACACATATAAAGTGTGCTTTGAATCAAAATACGCTTTATTTTTATGAGTGAAGATCAACTTACTCCAAGAGTTACTTCACTTAATGTTTTTTTGTAGATATTAAATTCTACTGATCCAACCGTCGAATAGTTTTATGTTATCTTAATGAGCATGCATACCAAAAATTATAGAAATTGAATATATGTAGATATTGAATCTTATAGTCCATATTTTACTTGTATTTTAAAAATTATAATATATGTTGGATTGAACTTATTTGATCAAAGAGAGAACAATTTTAAAATTATATGAAAATTTGCATCTCTCTCTCTCTCTCTCTCTCTCTCTCTCTCTCTCTCTCTCTCTCTCTCTCTCTCTCTCTCTCTCTCTCTCTCTCTGTGTGTGTGTGTGTGTGTGTGTGTGTGTGTGTGTGTGTGTGTGTGTGTGTGTGTGTGTGTGTGTGTGTGTGTGTGTGTGTGTGTGTGTGTGTGTGTGTGTGTGTGTGTGTGTGTGTGTGTGTGTGTGTGTGTGTGTGTGCGCAAATTGCCTTATCAATAGTCCATAGGTGTACCGCCCTAAAAAACGGGCGAGGTGGGTTGGTACTTGTCAGCTTGTCACCCCGTATAACTCGATCTACCTAATCGGTCAACTATTCGAGTCCATCGAATCTAATCTTTTTAAAAAGTGGCCAGCTTATCGATCATTTTTTAGCGCAAATTTCCTTTTTATTTATTTTTATATTATTTTATTTTACGGATGTCCATCGGCCCGTCAACAATTAGCAGAGAGAGGCGGCCTCAACTTCTCAATCTACTATGCATGGAGGCTCGCTCTGCCACTTTTTTTACGAGATCATGCTAAAGACTAGAGAGGGGTGAGCCAGCCCATTTTGTTATCCCTAACATTCAATCTTCCAAATATATATTTTGGAAATCTCTCGTAAATAATGTAATTCTGATGGTTTAATATCTCTTCATAAAAACTTTGAGAGATTCAAAACTTACTTAGATGATCCCTATAAATGTTTGTACAAAATTATAATAGATATAATTGATACTAATTTTATTCTTTTGCTCTTCTAACTTTTATTGTTTATGTATTTTCTAACACTAAATACACTCTTGAAAAACCTAAGTATTTTAAGTTATTTTAGGAGTAAAGGCCAAAAAAAGTCTTCTACAAAAGACGGAGACCCTAAAAAATACCCCACCCTATTTTCTAGTAAGAGAAGCTCCATTTGCATTGTTTTTCTTTCATGTGTTATTCGCATAGTTTTGAGCTTTTTTTTTTCAATATTTCGTCGTATCAATGCGGCGCCGTTGTTTTGTTGTCGTCTTGCGCGACGTAGTTTGGTTTTCCTGTCTTGTTACGATGTTTGTTCCGTTCGGATTGATAGATCAATTTCGACTCGTTACAGTTTAACTAATGAAGACTTGGCCATCAACTAGAGCTGGCAAAATGGGGTACCCGACCCACAACAGGCCGGCCCAAATCAGACCCGGACTTTAAAAACCCGAACTAAAAAACCCGAATTAAAATTCAGGCTCATCCTTTACGGCCCAAACTCGATCCTATGCGGGCTTTTCGAGCTAGCCCGCATTACACACGATTTTTTATCTATAGTTGCATTTTAAAGGAATCTTCAGCGATTTTTAGCATCAGTATCGGTTCATTCCCTCTAAGAAATAAATTTCAACAGAATGGTACTAGGTCACTATGGTTATAATGGTACGGTCATGTAGGACATTTCATCATCAATACGCATTTCATTAGCATCAGCATCGTAAATTCGTAATATAGAAATTGGGATGGAATTGGAGTTCGAGAGCGTGTTTTTTGTTGTGAATTAGGATGGTGTGTGTAGTATTAAAATATTATCGTTATTCTATTAACCAACAACACTAGTCTATATTTTGTCAAAAAAAAAACAACACTAGTCTAAAATATAGAAATTGAAGAGTTGCTGACAGTAAGCAAGCTTGGGTCTTTGAACTTGGATTACTATTTTTGTTTAATTCGTGCCCCCAGTCTACCCATGGCCCGATCGAGCAAGCTCAGCATGGGTTTGGGCTTTTTAGGGCCGGATTAAAAAGTCAGGGGTGTTTGGTCCAAGCTCTGCACTTTTTTGGGATAGCCCGACGGGCCCGGCCAATTTTGCCAGCTTTACCATCAACGCTACAAATTCTGAGGCATGGGTACTATGGTGACTTTAATTTTGTCACTTTTGTAGACATTTTGCCGTTTATGCTATTAACTTGGATGTTGTAAGCTTGTTCGCAGAATCATCCTTTTCAATTTTAGCAACATGGAATTTGTATTGTTTTCGATGTAATCCACTGATTTGAATAAATAAATACCTTATTTTTAGTCAAAAAAAATAATTACAGACATATTTTTTTTATCGTGTTGTTGGTGCGCAGTATCCACCGGCTTTACCGATTACGAATCTACGTTGGGAAACTTGAATACCCAATTTTGTCGGCCCATGTAGTTCTCCCCTCCCAACAGAGTTTTTGCCACACCCAATATTCAAACTCGAGACCTTGAAGTGGGATCTGAACCCAGTCACCGGTGAGACCAATCCTTGTTGGTAGATAGAGACCTATTTGCTCGCTAAGAAATGAAAAATACTAATTTTATCATTAAAAAAAATCAACTATCAGTCAAATTAGTTTCTAGCGACGACTAAAATGTTTCTAAAATTAAAAGACTAGCTTGACCAATATTTGAAGACCAAAATAATAACTTTCAATTTTTACGGAATAAATAAGCCTTTATTTTTGTATTTTTTTCCGATAAGCAATGATTTCATTGATAGGAGCACCAGGTATACTCAAACCAAATGTAAAAGAACATCTCAACAGTTGTTAATACACAGAAAGCATTAGTCCACTATATGGAAGGGAGATAGCTAGAGTGTCTACCCACTCTATATATAAACCAGCTCCAAGATAAATATTTGATATGAGCTATAATAGAATCCAAATTGATTGCCACCCCTCTAAAAAGAAGATTGTTACGGACTAACCAGGTACGCCAACATGTTGCCAACCACAAAATATACTTCACCTTACACGCCTTTTTTCCTTTACACAACTCGCCAAATCCGAAAAAATGAGATACCAATATGTATTTTTGTATTAATTTGGGTATCTACCCTTTTAGATCCCGATAGTATGTATTTTAATTTTTCACAATATCTTTCTTCTAAGAAAATATTAGATTATATTTTGCTCCCAACATTAAAAATTTCTGGATCTGCCACTGTATGTGATGTAAGCCCTATATCGACGTCCCATGCGAGAACAATTTGAACCAAACATGCACACAAATAAATAATTAAAGGCTTAAATATGTTTTTGGTCCCTACAAATATAGCGAATTTATATTTGTGCCTGTATTTTTTTTAAAAAACTCTTTGCAAATTTTAACTTTTTCATTTTTACCCTTCTGTTACTCACTTAGTTACAGACTTGGTGAGTTGTCTCTCTGTTGGCTTTGCCACTTATTTTCTACATTGCTTACATGGAGTTGACAAGTAGGATTCACACAAAAACAAACAAGTTGATAGCCCCAAATCAACCCAGAAAACCCCAAAATGAATATGAACATCAATTGAAACCCCAAAAATTCTGATAGTCACCGTGTCTTGAAGTTATGGTTGTTATCCTAATGGGAAAGACAAGTAGCAGCGTAACAAGTGATTTCTATGAACCCATTACATATTTGAAATAATTGATACAAAACTGAACACTAAAAAATATGAGAAGCCTATAAAAGGGAAACATAAGACCAAAAATTTTAGGCAAAATTTATCAGAATATTGAATGGGGCTTGATGCTTCATAAGATATTGCACAACAAAATTTGAACACTAACCTGCACAAAAAGCAAGCACGCTATCATCAATAAAATAAATACAAAGAAATTAAATAATAAAGAGCTTTTTTGCTGTTATTGTCTTCCACCCCATGAAGCAAATCTCCTAAGTACGACGTTATCCAAAAGGAAGGAATTGGATCTCAAACTTGACATATGGCTGCTACCCTGAGAAAAAACATAAAAGGAACTCCAACAGTGCCAGATGATGCAAAGAGAAAGACAGCAAACAGCATACACACACAACCCCGTATATTTAATATAATTTTTGTGTAGAGATCATAAAAACTGAACACTTAAGTCTAGAATATTATGCATCAAGCTTGATGATGGTTCATATAATATAATGTTGCACCATTAAACTCAACATTTAAATGCACAAAAATATGACCACTAACTAATTAATCTACATACACTATCAATTAGAAATAGACAAACACACTCAAAGAAGTTGAATGATTATATATGATATTTTAAACTAGTAAAACGTCCAATTTCAATTGCCCACACACTCCAAGCAGAAGATGTTGATCCATGTTTGGATCAAATTTCCATCAGCATATAGATTCCAGAGCTCAAATTAAATAGGCAGGAAAGAGACAATTTACCACAGATCATACACACCCACCTTGTAACACCCAAGTGGAATACACCAAAAAAATCGATAAAAAACTAATTGACAATGAAAGGCTGAAACAAAAAAAATCATAATCGGTGTAGAGAACACCAAATCCAGAAAGATAGGAAGAAAAGAAATAATAATAACCTAAGGCTGATTTTTTCTGTGACAGTTTAATAGTATTTACTTTTTACTACATTAGCTATCTGGTGGTAAATAGTTTTAGTGTGTACTACACTTTACCTATTGTACTACAACTTTCCATTTCAAGTATTCTAGAAGGCTGTACTAGCCATAGTAGTATCTGAATTGATTGTTTGTACTATATATTCTCCACATCATTAATGAAGAAGTACACAATCATTGAATCATTCATTCTCTCCCTAAATCCCTCTAAATCTGTGATAACAGAATTTAGTTACTGAGATATTCTTTCCGGGATCTATTCCTCCATTGGATCCCCTTGAGAGTTCTCATGTGTGTCACCATTGTTCATTGAACCGTGACAATTGGTATTCAGAGCAAGATCCTGACCCAAAATGACTACTCGCGCACAATCGGTAGCAGAACTTGATCGAAAAATCGAGGAGAACAACTCGACCGCGAACACGAGAATGGATGAATTACGTGATGCCATTGACGCGATGACTGGAAACATGGCGGAGATCAGAAACATTTTGATCTCTCAAGGGCGTGGACCGTCGCAAGAAGCAAGCAACAACAACCAAACTCCACCACCACCACCACCGCCGAGAAATCAAGCGGAGCAACACGCTAATCGGAACTATTCCACTCGGATCTCAAAGGTCGATTTCCCAAAGTTTGACGGGAAGAAGGTGAAAGACTGGTTGCATAAATGCAACCAGTTCTTCCTCTTGGATGAGACGCCACCGGAGCACAGGGTGAAGCTAGCGTCGATACACCTCGAGGGGCTTGCGTTGCAGTGGCACCTCAATTACATGAGGGGGCGTTTCGATGAGTATCCTCTCTGGCCGGAGTATTCGGCAGATGTCCGACGCCGATTCGGTGATTTGTTTGAAGACCCACTAGCTGAACTTATCCAGGTAAAACACACTAGCTCAGTTCAATCTTTCATTGATGAATTCGAACTAGCTCAAACCCAGGTTAGCATCCTACCTGAACATGCCCTGAGTATCTTTCTGGCTAACCTAGATCCACAAACACAAGCTCATGTCCGAATGTTTAACCCCAATTCCATTGCTCAAGCTGCACACCTGGCCAAGCTGCACGAAACCACCAAAAACACACACCAGAAACCACCCACATACAAGCCAAATTTCACTAAACCCAATCAAACAGTAGCCACTAAAGAGCCTAACCCTACCCAGAAACCTTTATTCACCAAGATCAACAAAACCATGACCCCTGCAGAAATGTCTGAGCGTCGTGCAAAGGGTTTATGTATGTTCTGCGACGAGCCTTTTACACCAGGACATCATCTCAAGCACCGTAAAATACAGATGATGATGCTGGAGATGGAGGGGGATGATGCCCAAGAGGAAAATGTGACTGAACTTGGACCTGTGCTGGAGGAAATCGCACAACCAGAAGCTGAGGCACCTCAAATGTCCTTGCAGGCCCTTACAGGTGCGTCTACATACCAGACAATGCGTGTTAGAGGACTATACTATAAGAAGTTGTTGCAAATTCTATTGGATAGTGGGAGTACCCACAATTTTCTATACCTGAACAAAGCTATACAGCTTGGATGCAAACTAGAGAAGGTATAAAACCGATGGCAATCACTGGTGGAGGTGGAAATAAGATGGTGGCTCCATACATTTGCAAGGGTTTTACTTGGTCAATGCATAATCACGAATTTTCAGCTGATATGATAGTATTACCCTTGGTCTGTTGTGACTTGATTTTGGGAATTCAGTGGCTGAAATCACTTGGACCAATTCTCTGGGATTTTGACAAACTTCAGATGGAGTTCTATGTGCAGGGCAGCAAGGTACAATTGCGTGGAACTAGGCCCTCTAGTGTCAAGCTGATCACAAATGAAGCAATGAATTCTGCAGTTGATCAGGGAGCAGAGCTGTGCTTTCTTCAAGTGCAGGACACTACACCTCACTTCATTGTTCCATCATGTTCTGTGTCTCAAACAGGTACTGTGCCTTCTCAAATACCTGTAGAAGTAGACTTGCTGTTTGAACAATATGCTGATATCTTTAGTGAGCCATCTAAATTACCACCTTCTAGGGTTGGTTTTGATCATAAGATACCTTTAAAAGACAATGCAGTGCCTGTGAACATTAGGCCTTATAGATACTCCATCATTCAGAAAAATATTGTTGATAAACTTGTGAATGAAATGCTGACACAAGGAATTATCCAACATAGCAACAGTCCTTTCGCCTCACCAACCGTTCTTGTGAGAAAAAAGGATGGATCCTGGAGATTGTGTGTTGATTATAGGAGGTTGAACCACTTCACAATTAAAGATAGATTCCCAATTCCTTTAATTGAGGATCTCATGGATGAGCTTGGAGGTGCTAGTATCTTCTCCAAACTGGATCTAAGGTCCGGATATCATCAATTAAGAATGGCTGATGGAGAAGAGTATAAGACTGCATTCAAAACTCATAGTGGTCACTGTCATACCCCAATTTTGTCCAGCTTAGATCAAAACCCTAATTTTCCACAAAAATAAGTAAGTTGAGGAGTGAGAAGCATCATGCATTGCATTTTGAGTCCTAAAAGTCATTCCAAAGTTTCTAAAATCATTTTTAGAGTTGAAATGCACTTTTTGGGTAAATCAGGTTTTTTGAGCCCAAAAGGGTATTTTGGTCATTTCACAATAAAAATGATAATTTCTCATGAAGGTCATTGAGCATGCATTCTAAGATTCTAGAGGTCATTTCTCGGGTTGTAGATTCATTTTTGAAGTGGAAACGCATTTTTCGGGCAAATTAGGGTTTTAGAGCCCAAAAGGGTATTTTGGTCATTTCACAATAAAAATGATAATTCCTCATGAAGGTCATTGAGCATGCATTCTAAGATTCTAGAGGTCATTTCTAGGGTTATAGATTCATTTTGAAGTGGAAACGCATTTTTCGGGCAAATTAGGGTTTTAGCGTCAAAAAAGGTATTTTGGTCAATTGTAACGGTTTTTTTCAAAAAGGCTCAAAAAATATATATATAATTAAAAATATGAAATCTGAAATCAGAAATGAAAAATGAATAATAAAATAATATTGGATGTTTATTGTATTTTTAGAATTAGGGCTAAGTCCTTTTAGGTGTTTTTTGCTTTTATCCATTTTTGGCCAAAGTAAGTACCAATCTCACAAGCAAACCATCTCCCTCACTCCACCCTTAAGCTCCACGCCTCCCATCACCTTCAGCCCACATCAAGTTCACATCAAGCCTTTCATCAAGCACACCTTTGAATACACAACATGCTTTTACCTTCCTTCTCTCTACACCACAAAATACACACTAATTCCTTTACTTCCCTCACACAACCCTTAACCCATGAGAGCTTGAGGCTACTCTCATTTTCAGACCCTAGCACACAATACTCTCCTCTCCTCTCTCTCAAAAAACGAAAACCCTCTCCTCCATCTTCTCTACACAATTTCTTCAACCATAAAATAAAAAAGCTTGATAATCCTTCATCATTTTTCAATAACTCTCCTTCCAAGCTTCCATAATCATCCAAGTTTCATCAAAATCCACCCAAGGAAGAGGATTTGCGTGAGGATCTAGATTGTTGGAGGTGTTCTTCAAGTGTTCTTGCTCCTATTTTACATCTTTATTCCTTTTCTAGTTATTTCTTGAGGTAAGCCTATTATCTCTTGCATTTTAATTATTAACATGTAAATCTTTCTTCTACTCCTCTTTCCTTTCTCAAAAGGCTTAGAGGACTTGTTTCCAACATTATGACAAGGACATTGGGAGCCTTGGGTGTTGGCAATGAGTCCTTGGCCTTGAGGGGAATTTTCTTGTGTTTTAACCATGTAGTTTGTATTTTCACACTCATTTTCTCACTTTTCCATAAATAGAGGGCTTTCACATATTATATGCATCTTCTTGTTCATATCATAACTTGCAAGTTGAATTTTGGCTTGATTTATGGGTGTAGGGGTTTCGGTTTTGAGCCTTAGAATTTAGGGTTTTTGTTGCTTTCTTTTCACTCCTTGATTTATGTAAATAAAATGCATGATGTGCTTGATTTGCATGATTTGTTCTATGTGTTGATTATGAGTTTTGGCATGAAGAATTTGGTGTTTATGCTCATATAGGGGTTCGGCCATAGAGCCCATTTTTGTGCATAGTTTAGTGCTCAAAATGTGTTGTTTGATCTTGTGTAGATAAGTGTAATTGTGTTAGTGTGTTTTTGACTTTTAACCACCTTTTTACATTTTTACTTCACCATTTCATTAAGTAATTACCATTCACCTTTTTACATTTTTACTTCACCATTTCATTAAGTAATTACCATTCACCTTTTTACATTTTTACTTTACCATTTCATTAAGTAATTACCATTCACCTTTTTACATTTTTACTTTACCATTTCATTAAGTAATTACCATTTACCTTTTTTACATTTTTACTTTACAATTTCATTAAGTAATTACCATTTACTTTTTTTTACATTTTTACTTTACCCTTTCATTAAGTAAATACCATTTGCCTCATGCATTTTTACTTTACCATTCACTAACTTTTTACTAAAAGTTTTACTACTTGTCAATTTGCAAAAATACCCAAAACATTTTCACACTTTGCATTTCATCACTTGTGTGACACATTCTTATGTTTGCACATTAATACTTGCATACTTTCATATGCTTACATGTTCATGCATTCATATATGCTTATGCCTCTTGCATTCTCGTACTCTCTTACATGTTCATGCATCCATTAATA
The DNA here is from genome assembly GCA_039519185.1 of Astragalus membranaceus. Classification (NCBI taxonomy): domain Eukaryota; kingdom Viridiplantae; phylum Streptophyta; class Magnoliopsida; order Fabales; family Fabaceae; genus Astragalus; species Astragalus membranaceus. Next base: position 189,568,667 of record CM076848.1, read on the forward strand.
TCATGTCTTGCATTCATTATCATATGATCATGCATTCATTAACATGATATCTCGCATTCATTTTCACATGTTCATTCACCTAACCTAGAATACTCTATGCCTATGATTAATTGTATTTCTTTGTTCTTGATGCCATTTGAATGTCTCGACTTAATTGTGCACAAACCCTTTTGCACAATCATGTGCCCTTATAAGACTACCAACATGTGTAGCATAGAGATATATGTGCCCCTCTTGAGATTGCTCCCAACTTGTGTAGCAATTTCCCTTCACACATAAACACAATTGTTTTGAGAACTTTGTCTCGCATCTTTGACAATTAAATCTCTTGATTATATCGGCATGCTTAATCTTAGTTGATGGTCAACATGTTCATGATTGCTTGATTAGTTGAATATGTTTGAACTTCATTCATTCATTTTGCATTTGGTTTTGGACATAGAATTCGATTGAAAATGATTTATTTATTTTCTAAAAAACTCTTTTCCAAACCCATTAATTTTCGAAGCATTTTCAATAAACAAAAATAAGCAAGTAGTGGAGGTCACCCATAACCTTTGTTAGTTTGATCTCTATGAACGGTCTTCATTTTCGCATGAGTACTTAGCGATGATTACCCATAACCTTAGTTAGTTTAATCATTCGCTAATGCTCGTCCTACTTCAAAAACCTTTTCAAAACCAAAGAGTTAGAACTACGTCGCTTTGATTCCCATTTGGGATACGTAGGAGCGAGCCACGTCCTCGTCAAGCACAACAAACCAAAATTAATTCGATTGCGAAAGTCCTTTTTGATCATCTAAAATAAAAACCGATTATCATTAATGATCACTCGCGCCGTTGCCGTTTGGTTGTTAATGATAATTTCATTTTCAAAAGAGTTAGTAGCGCGGCCACTCTAAACCGTTGTTGTTTGGTCATCACGAACACTCGAATCAAAAGCAAAACCGATTATCGTTAATGATCACTCGCGCCGTTGCCGTTTGGTTGTTAATGATAATTTCATTTTCAAAAGAGTTAGTAGCGCGGCCACTCTAAACCGTTGTTGTTTGGTCATCGCGAATCCTCACTCCTACTGCGAAAACTCATCTAAACAGACTAAAAAACAAAAACCTTTTTAAGACAACCAAGAACTACGTAGCTTTGAATTCTCCATCGCACCAGGAGATACGTAGGAGCGAGAGGCCAACTCTCGTCAAGCGCCAAAAATAAAAATTTTCATTAAGTCTTCTCACTCCCTTTTCAATAAAGAGGCAAAATAAAAGCATTTTCAAATCAACACTTCAAACCACACATTTAATTAAAGGTTCCCTTTCGGTAGAAAGGAGGCGTGGGGTGCTAAAACCTTCCCTATGCCTAACCGACCCCCGAACCCATATCTCTAGTTTTCGAAAGACCATCCGCCTTGTCTAAAAGACCTTTTTTCAATGTTTTGGTCTTAAAATTAAAATATTGGTGGCGGCTCCATACCTTTTCCACGTTGTACAATGAGAAGTCCGAACCGGATTTTTTGGGGTGCAACAGTCACTATGAGTACTTGGTGATGCCCTTCGGCTTAACCAATGCACCAGCTTCATTTCAATCCCTCATGAACCATCTGTTCCAGGATTATTTGAGGAAGTTTGTTATTATATTTTTTGACGACATTTTGGTTTATAGTGCATCTTTCCAGGAACATATTAACCATTTATCTCAGGTTTTTGATGTGGTGAGGTATCATAACTTGTTCCTCAACAAGAAAAAGTGCCATTTTGCAACAGATAGGGTTGAGTATCTCGGGCACTTCATTACACAAGCTGGTGTATCCACAGACCCTGTGAAGATTCAAGCTGTCAGTAATTGGCCCGTACCCAAAACCCTTAAGCAGCTCAGGGGTTTTTTGGGGTTGGCTGGGTATTATAGACGTTTTGTGAAGGATTTTGGTAAGATTGCCAAACCTCTCACTGATTTGCTCAAGAAGGATGCCTTTACTTGGAGTGATTCTGCTCAAACAGCCTTTGAAATGTTGAAAACTGCTCTGGTTTCTGCTCCTGTATTACTGCTGCCAGATTTTGAGAAAACATTCGTGTTGGAAACAGATGCAAGTGGAAAGGGAATAGGCGCTGTCCTTATGCAAGAAAATCATCCAATAGCTTACATTAGCAAGGCTTTGGGAGTCAAGCAACAGGCCCTCTCTGTTTATGAAAAAGAACTTCTTGCTATTGTGTATGCTATTCAAAAATGGAGCACATATCTAGCTCACAGGCCTTTTATCATCCGCACGGACCAGAAAAGTATCAAATACATGCTTGAACAAAGGCTCAATACACCCTTTCAACAAGCATGGATGGCCAAGTTAATGGGCTTTGAATTTGAGATCCATTACAAGGAGGGGAAAGAAAATAAAGCTGCTGATGCTTTATCTCGAATGGAAGGGGCTGAAATGATGACTTTGGCACTTAACTCAGTTACAAATGATTTATTGGAGAAAATTCAGCTCTCCCGGACTAATGATGCTGCAATTCAGAAATTGATTGGTGAGTTGGCTACCAATCCACAGTCTCATTCCAAGTATAGTTGGAAAGACAACCTGCTGAAAAGAAATGGCAAACTGGTGATTGGCAGTGACTCTACAGTGAAGAGTACTTTGCTTCAGTGGCTTCATGACTCTGCCACAGGAGGTCATTCGGGCAGAGACAACACATTAGCTCGACTCAAGTCATTGTTCTATTGGAAAGGTATGACAAATGAGGTCTACAACTATGTAAGGGAATGTATTGTCTGTCAAAGGAATAAATCTGAGCAGGTTCCTTCTCCGGGGCTATTGCAGCCACTTCCAATTCCCGGTAGAATTTGGGATTCCATTAGCTTGGATTTCATTGAAGGCCTCCCACAGTCCAAAGGCAAGCAGGTGATCTTAGTGGTGGTTGATAGGTTAAGTAAGTATGCCCACTTCTTAGCTCTTCACCATCCTTATACTGCTTTAGAAGTAGCTCAAGTGTTTCTGGATTCTGTTTTTAAGTTACACGGCCTGCCTTTATCATTCATCAGCGATCGTGATCCCATTTTTATTAGTGAATTCTGGTCTGAGCTATTTTCTCTTCAAGGTGTTTCTCTGAATAAATCTACTGCCTATCACCCTCAAAGTGATGGCCAATCTGAAATCGTCAACAAAACCCTTGAAACATACCTGCGGTGTATGTCATCAGAAACTCCTCATGACTGGCTGAAATGGTTACCATTGGCTGAGTTTTGGTATAATACCACATTCCATTCTGCCATTAGAACTACACCATTTGAGGTGGTGTATGGACAACCCCCTCCGGTTCATTTGCCATACTTACCTGGGGAATCAAACAATGTTGCTGTGGACAGGACCCTTACGGCTAGAGAGGAGGCTATGAAGATGCTGCGCTTTCATTTGGTGCGTGCGTAGAACAGAATGTCCCAGCAAGCTAATAAGCACAGAACTGAGCGTGCTTTTGCTATTGGTGATTATGTGTTCCTCAAACTTCAGCCTTACCGTCAATTCACTTTGCGAAATCAGGCTTTTCACAAGCTAAATCCTAAGTTTTTTGGTCCCTATCGGGTCACGGATCGCATTGGCAGTGTTGCCTATCAGCTGGAGCTCCCTTCAACTACCAAAATTCACAACGTTTTCCATGTGTCTCAACTCAAGCGTTGTACTGACCCATCTGCTGCTGTCATTGATCATCCATCAGTTCCTTCTGTCATTACTTCTAAGGGTGAACCCGAGAGCATCCTTGCAAGGAAGATGGTGAAGCGTGGCCATAGAGCTGCCACCAAAGTGCTTGTTAAGTGGAAGAATTTGGCTCCTGAACTGGCTACATGGGAATGGTATTATGACCTTCTTCGTGATTATCCAGCATTTCACTCTTGAGGACAAGAGTGCTCTCATGGGGAGGGTATTGTGACAGTTTAATAGTATTTACTTTTTACTGCAGTAGCTATCTGGTGGTAAATAGTTTTAGTGTGTACTACACTTTACCTATTGTACTACAACTTTCCATTTCAAGTATTCTAGAAGGCTGTACTAGCCATAGTAGTATCTGAATTGATTGTTTGTACTATATATTCTCCACATCATTAATGAAGAAGTACACAATCATTGAATCATTCATTCTCTCCCTAAATCCCTCTAAATCTGTGATAACAGAATTTAGTTACTGAGATATTCTTTCCGGGATCTATTCCTCCATTGGATCCCCTTGAGAGTTCTCATGTGTGTCACCATTGTTCATTGAACCGTGACATTTTCCATCATAATTTCCACCACTGCCCACCAGGAGAAACCATGTTGTCCCAAATTTCTCCTGGGGAAGGAAAAATGACCAAGAAAAAGCAAACAAATAAAGAAGAGGATATCCAATAGGAAAAGGAGACAAACGGAAGACCAAAAAACAGCCCAATTTTTTTTTTCCTAAATTCCTTCTGCTGAGAAAAGCAAAAGGTTACACTATACACAATTCTGCATAAACACATGAACTCCGACATGAAAAACATTACCAAGAAATATTGAAACACAAAAGATTCATATACGAATAGAGATCACCAAAAAATCATAGAGCAATAAAGGAAAAAAATGGTGAGAAAACAAAGACCGAAACTTAAAAAATGTTACACATCCATGTAAGATCACCGAATTAAAGTCGAGCAACAGTGAAAAAACACAGCACGAACAACAATAGTAAAAGAGGGAACTATGATATCACAGAACATGATGTTTCAACAATATTCCTATATTTGAAACGAGACCATTAAAGAGAGGAGATTCTTAAACATCACAAATTAGCAAGAAAAGTAAGAGTAAAGCAAAGCAGTCCTCAAAAGAAGATGACAAGGGCAATCCAAGTAGAGAGGCAATCTTCTACAAACAAATATGTAGATCATCAATACAAACAACCTATGATGCACATGATACGATACGGATACAATACAATACGTATCCGATACGGCGATACGCTATTCCTTGAAAAAGATAGGATATGATACGTTTGGGATACGTATAAGAAAAACCTAATATTTCACAAAATATTCATAAATAAAAAATACAAATAGACATTTCAAATTACTCCATATTAGATAATTAGATAAATAAAGATAAAGCTATGTACCAAATAGTCAAATACTACTCTATATCATAAAAGTAGTAAAGCTGTGTACTAGATAAAGCAGATAAAGGAAACATCAAGTCTAGATAGCCACGTGTCAGTTGAGCAACAAATGGTCAAACTTTCAAGAGGCTACAATTTATTTTAATAATAATATTAATAGGTGTGAAAAGAGAAGACCATAATAAACATAGACTGTGCCCATCCTTTACCATCACAAATACAGAATAGATAATAGTGAGAATAGCTTCGTTTTAGGAAACAGAGGAAAAACAGAGGATGAGAAGCACCTGAAACCAGTGTTTTAAAAAAAATAAAAATAAAAAATAGAAACCAGCAGAGCAGCAGCAGTGAGTGACAGTGAGCTCGTGAGATGAGATGAGAGTGAGTTACGCATTCTGAGTCCAAATCAAAAAAACCCTAACCTTGCTTTGACCCCAAATCAATCCGAGTCCAAGTCGTTGTCGCCGTTGGCTGTTCGTCGTTCGTCGCCGTCGCCTGTTCGCCGTTCGTCGCTGTTGCCTGTCACGGAGTCGCCGTCGCCTGTTCGCCTGTTCGCCGTTCGTCGCCTTTGCTCAGCTGTCTCTGTGTCTCGCGCCTCGCAACAAGTAAGCCGTCGCTTGTACTTCGTTTTAATTCGTGCTCTGTCTGTGTTCTTCGTGCTCTGTCTCTGTGTTCTTCGTGCTCTGTCTCTGTGTTCTTCGTTTGTACTGTTGATACTGTGTTATACTGTTATGTTCCGTGTTATGTTGATACTGTTCTTCGTGTTAATTCTGTGCTCTGTCTGTGTTATGTTCTGTGTTATGGTCCAGTGTGTGTTCTTCGTTTGTACTGTTGATAATCTGTGTTATGTTATGTTCTGTGTTAATCTTTGTAATTATGCTAGGAAAATGTCTTCGTCTGTTGATGCACCACCAATGTCCGCTACTCCTACTGATACATCTAGACCAATGTCACAAGAGGCTTCCACCGAAAATATAACCCCAACAAATATTAGAGGAAAAACTGATATAGGTTGGGGACATTGTAAAAGTATTTTGGAGAATGGGAAAAATGTTTTGCTATGTATATACTGTGAGAAAATTATCAGGGGAGGTGGAATTAATAGGTTTAAATTCCACTTGGCTGGAGAAAAAGGCCAAGTTGAAAAGTGCAAGAAGGTGCCCCCCGAAGTTCAGAATCAAATGAAAGAAAATATTGATGAAGTCAAGAACAAGAAAAGAAAAACTCAGGCAGAAACTGAGGAGAGTTATCAACATCCACCTAGTGAAGAGAGTGCTGAAGTGCAAATGGTTGTTGGACAATCAACACAAGAGGTTGCATCTCAAAAGGGAAAGAGTATTGGTCGCATTGGTAGCTATTTCTTGTCTAGAACAACTCCTGGAGCACAACCTACCCTAAAAAGTGTGTTGCAAAGTAAAGAAGTGATAGAGAAGTGTGATCTCGCTATTGCAAAGTGGTTCATAGATGCAAGTTGTGGATACCTTGTGTTGCAGGTAACCTGATATTGCAGGATGTGTTTTGATGATGAAAAAGACAAAGGTAAGATTGACGGTCAAAGTCAATAAAAGTGACTAAACGTCAAAGTCACAATCCAAGACAAGCAAGCCAAGAACTGAAGATTCAAGTTTAAGGGTAGTCCTTAAATATAAGGGTAGTCATTTGGGTTTGGGTGTGTCTTAGGAAAAAGTGTAAGCTCTTTCAAAGGTCAGCTCGTATATCAAGTCCCACACACTCACAAAGTTTTTTAAAGATGCATGCATATTTACGTAAACATTCTTATCACCTTTTTAAAATAACAAAATCGATTTTCCTCATGCATAAACAAATAGCAAAATCGATTTTCAGGCAAATTAGAAAAGATAGAAATCGATTGTCAGGCCATGTTTTATAATACACAAATCGATTTCTGAGCCAAATATTTTTTAAGGGAAGAATCGATTCCCAACCTTTTGCACATAACTGAGAATCGATTCCCACTTGTCTCAGGCAAGCTGAAAATCGATTCCTACATATTTACACTAAGTATAGAATCGATTCCTAGCTTTCCATGGCACTCAAGAATCGATTTCCCATATTTTACAAACAAGATAAAATCGATTCCTTACCTAAATAAATCGATTCCTAGATCAAATACGTTTTAACAAAGAATCGATTCCTACATTATTTTCAACGTAAAAATGAATTTCTCATAGCCTATAAATAGGCGATGCTTCACGTTCATTTACACACAACCCATTTCACGAATCAGAGAACTTTTGAGAAAAACTCTTTACGCTTTTACTTTTGCTCGTCACGTACCGTTGGTCTGTCTGAGCTGATCTGTTGCTAAGAGTTAGTTGGGGTTGTATTCTTCAAGTTGTAATATCTGCCTACACTAGAGGTATTTCTGCATTTACAATTGTTTATTATTTAATTGTTGTGTTTTGTTCTAGGGAGTGGGGTATCTCTCTAGGGTAGCTGCATGTACTAGGAAGTGGGGTATCTTTCTAGGGCAGTTGATTGTAACAGGGGTGGGGTATCTCTTGTTATTGTTATATTAGATCTGAGGGCTCTCTATAGGTGGGGTATCCTAGGAGGAGAGTGCCTGAGTCTGTAAAGGTTTTCCAAGGCACCTGTAAGCCTTGTTGTTGTTTTAGTGGAAAATCTCACAAGGGTGTGAGGACTGGACGTAGGTCACTAGGAGGTGACCGAACCAGGATAAATCTCTGCGTGCTTTACTGCTTTCCTGCTTTACTGTTATACCGCTTTACTACTTTATATTCTAATTCCTTCGCTTCCACTTAACCTGCGCGAAAATTGATCTAAGTCATTGAAAAGGGGAAAAACATTTTCAAAAGATCTGAAAAGTTTTAAATCTCAATTCACCCCCCCTCTTGAGACTGAAGCCACTTGGTAACAAGTGGTATCAGAGCTAGACTCTTGTATAAAGGGCCTAGCAGCTTCAAGAGAAATGGCTTCAGGTTGGTCTACGCAAGAGGGTGCTTCTCTTTTCCGTCCTCCGGGATTCAACGGAGAAGACTATGCATATTGGAAAGAAAGAATGAGAATTTTTATTGAAGGGGTAGACTTAGATGTTTGGGATGCTGTGGAAAAAGGACCTTTCGTCCCCACGCACATAGTAGATGGTATTCTTACAATAAAAAGTAGAAATGAATGGTCTGATGATGAGAAAAGAAAAGTGCAACTTAATTTACGCGCTAAAAATATTATTACTTCTGCTTTGAGTACTGATGAATTTTTTCGAGTTTCAAACTGTAAATCTGCCCGAGAAATGTGGGATAATCTTCAAGTTACTCATGAGGGTACAAGTGAAGTGAAAAGGGCAAGAATAAATACTCTTACCAGAGAGTACGAATTGTTTAGAATGAACACAGGTGAAACAATATCAGAGATGCAGAAAAGGTTCACTCACATAGTGAACAAACTGGGTTCATTAGGAAAATCATTTCCTCCCGAAGACTTGATCAACAAAGTGCTAAGATGCCTAAACCGAGAATGGCAACCAAAGGTAACTGCTATAACTGAATCAAGAAACCTAACTACCATGTCTCTTGCCACTCTGTTTGGGAAACTACTAGAGCACGAGTTAGAACTCACTCGTCTAGCAGAGAATGAAGGAAAAGTCAAGAAAAAGAAAAACCTAGCTTTTAAAGCTTCAAGTTCAAGTTCATCCGACGACAGTGATGACTCGCAAAGTGAAAGTGATGAAGAGGATGAGAATATAGACCTAATGGTAAGAGAATTCAAAAGGTTCATAAGGAGGTCTCTAGAAAAGAATTCTCCAACCAAAGAAGTCTCATGCAAACAAAACTACTTAAGTCCTTTAACCTGCTACGAATGTGGGAAACCCGGACACATAAAATTGGAATGCCCAAAATTACAAAGAAAACGACCAAGAGATGAGAGAAAGGGATCCAAAGGAAAAAGGAGTAGAAAAGCCTACACAGCATGGGAAAACAGGAACTCATCAGATAGCTCAGAAAGTGAAAAAGATCAAGTTGCTCTCATGGCCGACCACGACAGCGAAAGTGAAACTGAGGTATATTCTAACTCTGAATCTTTACAAGATGCCTATGATGAATTATATGAAGCATTTACTGAATTACATGATAAATCATTAAAATTAGCTAAAGCGTTAGACAGATCCAAGAAAGCTATCACTCATCTGGAAAAAGACATCACTTCTTTAAACAAAGAAATAGTAGAACTTAGAAAAGAAAATGATAGTCTTGCATGCTTTAAAGAAAACCATACATGTGATAAATGTGTTGAAAGCAAAAAGAAAGTTCATGAACTAGAGTTGACTATTGAAAAACTATCTAGAATCAAAACCATAGAAAAGCATGTTCATTACAAATCTAATTTTTCCACTAGACCATACATTAAATGTTATTATTGTGGTAAACCTGGACATACAGCTTCTGTTTGCAGGGCAAGAGGTAAACAAAATATGAAAAAGGTGTGGGTTCCCAAAGGAACCATACCAAACACTAACCCACAAGGACCCAAAGAGATTTGGGTACCTAGAACCTTGTTTTAGATCATTGCAGGTACGCTGCAAGGTATGGGGACATGTGGATACCTTGACAGCAAAGACTCAAAGCACATGACCGGAAACGCAATAAAGTTATCAACTCTCACCTCGGAGAAAAATCTGTCATGTGACTTGTGATGAATAGAGGGAGAATCACTGGTAAAGGTTAGAAAAGTCTTATTCACCTCTAAACTGAAAATGTGCTTAAATCATAGTTTACTTAGTCAAACATGTGACTTGTGAAACAATTTGATCTCTAAACCGCATTTCATGCATCTCTAAGGGAACATTTTTTCAAGGCATGAAAACAAATAAAGTATTCTGATCATCCCTCTAAAACTGAGCATGTAGAATTATCACATCACCTTCTTAGAGGTTATGGTTAGAAAGGCGATAGTGTGATTGAGTTAGTTGAATCGTCAAAATCAGCTAGTTGATATTTTCACAAATCCATTGCAAAAGAAAACCTGGTTCTTTATTTACTCAAATGAATTTTTCAATAAAATATTCTTCAAGTGATCTTTTAAAATATTTAAGAGAATTTGTGTCTTACGAATTTCTGCGTGCTCAAAAAGCGTTTTATAAAGCAGCTGAAATGCTACCTTTTCCCGAAATCCATTTTCTCCTGTCACAATAAATTGCTGGCTTTGGCATTAAAATTCAGAATACATACTCACAATCGTTGCTCAACTAAAATAATTTTTCTCCCATATTCTGGCTGCCATCACCAACTTTCAAACTAAGCAGCATGAAATGTATAAAGCTTAAAACAACTGCTTCACAGATTTTTGAGACTCATAATTAGCTTTTGCCTGTGTTTGATAAAATATTCTCTTCATGGCCTCAAATATGTTTTTCTTCAAGTTTTGATGATCACTTACAAATCAGCAATGGCTCTTTTATCTTGTCAAATAGCTGTGACATTCGATTCGCAAACTTTATCATATATTGACCCTCTTTGATCATGACAAAAAGGGGGAGAGAAATATAGGGTTGCATATGAGCATATAGAACTTGCATATTATGCATCTATTCAATAAGTCAGGGGGAGCATCATGATAGGGGGAGCATCATATATATCATTATCTGTTTAAAACTAACCTCCCACCTTGAGATGAGTTAATGTTTTGTCATCATCAAAAAGGGGGAGAATGTGGATACCTTGTGTTGCAGGTAACCTGATATTGCAGGATGTGTTTTGATGATGAAAAAGACAAAGGTAAGATTGACGGTCAAAGTCAATAAAAGTGACTAAACGTCAAAGTCACAATCCAAGACAAGCAAGCCAAGAACTGAAGATTCAAGTTTAAGGGTAGTCCTTAAATATAAGGGTAGTCATTTGGGTTTGGGTGTGTCTTAGGAAAAAGTGTAAGCTCTTTCAAAGGTCAGCTCGTATATCAAGTCCCACACACTCACAAAGTTTTTTAAAGATGCATGCATATTTACGTAAACATTCTTATCACCTTTTTAAAATAACAAAATCGATTTTCCTCATGCATAAACAAATAGCAAAATCGATTTTCAGGCAAATTAGAAAAGATAGAAATCGATTGTCAGGCCATGTTTTATAATACACAAATCGATTTCTGAGCCAAATATTTTTTAAGGGAAGAATCGATTCCCAACCTTTTGCACATAACTGAGAATCGATTCCCACTTGTCTCAGGCAAGCTGAAAATCGATTCCTACATATTTACACTAAATATAGAATCGATTCCTAGCTTTCCATGGCACTCAAGAATCGATTTCCCATATTTTACAAACAAGATAAAATCGATTCCTTACCTAAATAAATCGATTCCTAGATCAAATACGTTTTAACAAAGAATCGATTCCTACATTATTTTCAACGTAAAAATGAATTTCTCATAGCCTATAAATAGGCGATGCTTCACGTTCATTTACACACAACCCATTTCACGAATCAGAGAACTTTTGAGAAAAACTCTTTACGCTTTTACTTTTGCTCGTCACGTACCGTTGGTCTGTCTGAGCTGATCTGTTGCTAAGAGTTAGTTGGGGTTGTATTCTTCAAGTTGTAATATCTGCCTACACTAGAGGTATTTCTGCATTTACAATTGTTTATTATTTAATTGTTGTGTTTTGTTCTAGGGAGTGGGGTATCTCTCTAGGGTAGCTGCATGTACTAGGAAGTGGGGTATCTTTCTAGGGCAGTTGATTGTAACAGGGGTGGGGTATCTCTTGTTATTGTTATATTAGATCTGAGGGCTCTCTATAGGTGGGGTATCCTAGGAGGAGAGTGCCTGAGTCTGTAAAGGTTTTCCAAGGCACCTGTAAGCCTTGTTGTTGTTTTAGTGGAAAATCTCACAAGGGTGTGAGGACTGGACGTAGGTCACTAGGAGGTGACCGAACCAGGATAAATCTCTGCGTGCTTTACTGCTTTCCTGCTTTACTGTTATACCGCTTTACTACTTTATATTCTAATTCCTTCGCTTCCACTTAACCTGCGCGAAAATTGATCTAAGTCATTGAAAAGGGGAAAAACATTTTCAAAAGATCTGAAAAGTTTTAAATCTCAATTCACCCCCCCTCTTGAGACTGAAGCCACTTGGTAACACAAGTGTCCCATTCAATGCATCTAATTCAGCCTATTATCAACCTATGGCTGATGCGCTTTGTAGTATGGGCCCAGGGTATAAGCTTCCAACTATGCATATGCTCCGTGGTAATTTGTTAAATAAGTGGGTTATTGAGATGAACAAAATGATAGATGGTTATCGTAATATCTGGAAGTTTACTGGTTGTACTCTTACGGCAGACGGGTGGACGGATCGAAAGAGGCGAACTCTCATAAACTTTCTGGTTTATTGCCCCAAAGGTACTGTTTTTCTGAAATCAGTTGTTGTTGTTGTTGTTGTTGTTGTTGTTGCTGCTGTTGCTGCTGTTGTTGCTGCTGCTGCTGCTGCTGCTGCTGCTGCTGCTGGTGGTGGTGCTGCTGGTGGTGGTGCTGGTGGTGGTGTTGCTGGTGGTGGTGTTGTTGTTGTTGTTGTTGTTGTTGTTGTTGTTGTTGTTGTTGTTGTTGTTGTTGTTGTTGTTGTTGTTGTTGTTGTTGTTGTTGTTGTTGTTGTTGTTGTTGTTGTTGTTGTTGTTGTTGTTGTTGTTGTTGTTGTTGTTGTTGTTGTTGTTGTTGTTGTTGTTGTTGTTGTTGTTGTTGTTGTTGTTGTTGTTGTTGTTGTTGTTGTTGTTGTTGTTGTTGTTGTTGTTGTTGTTGTTGTTGTTGTTGTTGTTGTTGTTGTTGTTGTTGTTGTTGTTGTTGTTGTTGTTGTTGTTGTTGTTGTTGTTGTTGTTGTTGTTGTTGTTGTTGTTGTTGTTGTTGTTGTTGTTGTTGTTGTTGTTGTTGTTGTTGTTGTTGTTGTTGTTGTTGTTGTTGTTGTTGTTGTTGTTGTTGTTGTTGTTGTTGTTGTTGTTGTTGTTGTTGTTGTTGTTGTTGTTGTTGTTGTTGTTGTTGTTGTTGTTGTTGTTGTTGTTGTTGTTGGATGGATTTGGATAATTTGCTAGCATTGTGAGATTATGTTATTTATGATAGCAGGATGTTATTTGTGATGGATCATGTTATTTGGATAATTTGCTAGCATTGTGAGATTATGCTAGCATTGTGTTATTTATGTTGGATAATTTGTTGTTGTTGAATTTTTGTTAGATTTTTCTAGGCAGGATGTTAGACTTTTGTTAGAATTTTTGTTAGCATTTCGGGATTATAGCATTGTGGTGAATTTTAGGAAATTAAGTACAGGTACGAAATTTATGTTATAGAGACCGGGTCTTGAAAATTCGCAGACCGAATCCGAGTCATCCGGTTTCGGTTTTGGTCATGCGGTTCAACTGTCGACCCCTCGGTCCGACCATTGACCCAGTGACCCAGTACCTTCACCGAGTCGGCCACCGGTCCGAGTTTTAAAACATTGCCTGAAACACTACCGGCGCCGCTGAAACAAACTGCTTTTGGAGGAGAACAAAACCAAAGAAGTTTTAGGTTTTTTTGGCTACAAATTGATTCTTCGATTCTTCCTTTTGTATAGAAAAATTGAACTGATATTTCTGCTTAAAAATTGGAAACATGTATCGCCAATCCATATTTTACAGGATATCCGCTCAAATTCGTATCTCAGCCGTATTTTGGTTGTTTTTTTTTTAATTTTTTTTGATTCTGGACACTTTTCCAGTACGTATTTTCAGCGTATTTTAACGTATCGTGTCAGATACGTATCTGACACGCATACGCCTACAGTTTTCACGTATCCGTGCATCATAGCAAACAACTCTAGGCAAATTAAAAAACAACCACGTGAGAAGCACATACAAAACAGGCAATACATACAAGCCAGAAGTAGTAGAAATAGGCTCGTGAGAAGAACGCAAACAAATCAAGCAATACAAACAGATTCAATAGAACAACAAGGAGTAGAATACAAACAAGAAGTAGTAGAATAGCCAAGAAAAAATCAATCATCAAAAGGTCTATTTTTATATAAATCAAACGGATTTACATAACATCCAATAAACACCTACAAATCCAAAATCCTAAACCGTGCTTCCACTTCTAATTCTTCTAGCTCCGAAAGAAAGCACGGGAACATTTCTCAAGATTCAATAGAACAATGACTTCGACCATCATGGAAAATTGTTAACAATATCAGTTAAATTCTACTATATATCTTCTAATATCATGCAAAAATGACATCGATTTGATCAATAAGAACCAATAACAAAACTACCCAGTATTTCGTCATCCGAAGGGCTAATTGTCAGTCTTAACTAAATCTTCATCTACATACAACCATTCCAACGAGTGGGGGATCATGTTGTCAAATTAGGATAGAAAAGACATACTCATAGCTGATATTAAAAAAAATTATAAAGCAAACAGTAAAAAGAAGAATAATGCAGCTCTCCAAACCAAGTCTGCAGATCACAGGAGCAAAGATGAAAGAGTATCCGACCAAGCTGTTCTAAAATTCGTCAAGTAAGCAAGTAAGTTTCCAACCAAGTTGCCGCATAAAGGAAATCAGCTCAGCTGCGAATCACTGGAACAATGAGCTTCAAACTAAGCTTCCAAGTCCAACAGAACAATGAACTTCCAACTTAGCTGTTACAAATTGGTCCTGTAGGATAGCAACTAAGTTTGCACATAACTAAATTACACAGATTTGCAACCTCCAAAACACAAAAACACTGCCATGGATAACACCTTAAAAAACCCAAATCTAGAACAAAAATTGTATTAATGGTAAAAAAATAGATTTATCTCTCCTGTAAGGCCAATGAAACAAAACGATTCCATAATCCCAAATTAGACCAAAGACTCCATGCTACTCAACACACTAGACTGCAGAAAAACAGAATCATAATCATAATCATAATTCAATATGTATGCCTTGCTACCAAAACCAGAAACCATCATTTCTTCAAATGACACAAATTTCAAACTATAACACTGCGTTTCCTGACCAACAAGTAGATCTTAACTTTAGCTCAAATTTAATTGCACAAAATTTGAGAAAACCACATTTATGAAACAAGGTATCAACCTAAACAAGTATCAGCTTGATCAAGTGGTTGTTTCTATTGGAATATACCTTGTAATTGTGTATTGCTTGTATTTGTAATAAGTAGCTGTCGAAATACTACCTAGTCGAAGTTATAGTTAGCGGTAGAAGTTGCAGTGTAATTAGTAACAGTAGAAGGTGTAGTTAGTATTTGGCATATTGGGCCTAGTCGAAATATGGGCCTGGGCCTGACTTTAGGTTTTGTAGATAAATAGGGATCACTAGTTAGTGAATAATAATGCTTTTTGATTGCCTTTTAACCTAATTCTATCACTTTACAGTCTCACTGTTTTATTGCTCCCTTTCCTCTCTCTAGCGCCGTCGCTCTCCCTTCCCTCTCCTGTCTGCTGCGCCGCAGAATTTCCAACAAACTGGTATCAGAGCTTTAAGATCCATGGCAGCGAGAGATAACTATGGTGGAGGTATTCCGGGGAGCCTCCCCATTTTCGATGGAAAGGACTATGAGAGATGGTGTTCGCAGATGAAGGTGCTGTTCAGATATCAAGATGTACTTGACATCGTGAACGATGGAGTTCCACCCGTGGCAGATGACGCCACAGAAGCGGTGAGAAACAGCCACAATGCGATGAGAAAGAGAGACGGAAAAGGGCTGTTTTTACTTCACCAGTGTGTCGATTCGAATGTCCTGAACCTGATCATCGACTGTGAATCAGCAAAGGCAGCGTGGGACATCCTCAAGAGCTCGTATGGCGGAGCAGACAGACTGAAGAAGATTCGACTCCAGTCGCTCAGAAAGCAGTTCGAAGCCTTGAAGATGTCAGAAGCAGAATCGATTGGCGAATTTATTACGAGGTTAGTAGCATTAACTAATCAAATGAGGGGAAATGGTGAGACTGTCGAAGAAGTGAAGAAGGGCGAAAAGGTGCTTCGATCCTTAACCGAGAAATTCGACTACGTTGTTACAGCCATTGAAGAATCCAAGGACCTAGATACATTGAAGTTAGATGAACTTCAGGGTTCCTTAGAGGCACATGAATTGAGGATAAGGCAGAGAAGTTCAGAGAGAGAAACTGAACAAGCCTTACTTTCATATTCCTCTAAGAAGAATTGGAAGGCAAGTAACAGGGTTGAAAGAGGTAGAGAAGAAGGATCAAGCAGTAAGCAGAATGATTTCGACAAGAAAGGTGACCTGTCGAAAGTGCAATGCTACAACTGTCAGCAATTTGGGCATTATAGAAACAGGTGTAAAAACAAGAAGGTTTCTAGAGATGCTGAAGCCAATTTTGCGAGTGACAGTGACACAGACTCCGACTCAGATGGGCTAGTGCTGATGGCAGTCGAAGATGAGATTGAAGATAACACACATCTTGACGAAATTGCTGAAAGTAGCGAGCAGAACAGTGTGAACACTTGTATAAGTGGATACACTTGTAATGCTCAAAATACTTGTGCTATGTGTGTGTGGCAGGCCAGTCGAAACACTGGGGATACCTCCAACATAGCCAGCAACGATGATAAGGAATTATCATTCATGACGACTATAGACCCAGAGTTGCTGTTGTTGAAACCAGATACAAATTCGACTGAAGAGAAGTGTGTCGAATTGCAGGTTGTCGAAGAACATTGCCTGAAGAGAACTGTCGAAGAATGTTGTGAAAAACCGACAACAATGGACCTAGAAGAAGTTCATGATCAGAGTGATCAGGATGTCGACGAGGTCGAAACTGAAGAGCCAGAAGAACCCATTGCTGTCGAACCTCTCAGAAGGTTGCAAAGGGAAAGGCAGAAATCAGTAGAGCTAAATAATTTCGACACAATCCCAGATTCTGCTGTAACTGCAGAGGGAGAGTTAACTCAATTCGAACTGATGGCTGAAGCAAAACCAGTGAGTCTGGAGCAAGCTCTTAGTCGAAAGGAGTGGAAGGAAGCTATGATTGATGAGTCGAAATCAATGGAGAAGAATGATACCTGGAAGCTAGTCGAACTTCCAGCGCAAAAGAAGGCAATAGATGGTGAAGTGGCCAAGGGTAAGGCAAAATCAGTAACCATTGAGAAAGAACCCTTGTATTGGGCACCAAGTATTGAAAGTTGCAGCCCGGTTCGACAGAGTGCGAGACAGTTCGATAAGGGGCAACACAGTTGCGACAGGGTGTGGGCAAGATCAGGCAACACACTTTGGGCACATGGGTGCCGAATTCCTCTCGACAGGAAAGATTCGACAGAGGAACAAGAACTCTGGCTATATGCAGAGTTGCCGCCTGGTGACTGGGGGCCAAAACAGAAGTGTCACTTAGCAATGACCAATGCATTGCAGAAAGGACAATTCGACAGAAGCAATGACCAAGCCATTGCAGAAAGGAAGATTCGAAGAACTGAGGACAATGCTTGGAATGATGTCACGTAGCAATACAAATTAGGAGGGAATATTGGAATATACCTTGTAATTGTGTATTGCTTGTATTTGTAATAAGTAGCTGTCGAAATACTACCTAGTCGAAGTTATAGTTAGCTGTAGAAGTTGCAGTGTAATTAGTAACAGTAGAAGGTGTAGTTAGTATTTGGCATATTGAGCCTAGTCGAAATATGGGCCTGGGCCTGACTTTAGGTTTTGTAGATAAATAGGGATCACTAGTTAGTGAATAATAATGCTTTTTGATTGCCTTTTAACCTAATTCTATCACTTTACAGTCTCACTGTTTTATTGCTCCCTTTCCTCTCTCTAGCGCCGTCGCTCTCCCCTCCCTCTCCTGTCTGCTGCGCCGCAGAATTTCCAACAGTTTCGAATTGGTGGCAACTAAAAATCGAGGCAACCATAAATTCGGGCAACCGTAAATTGGAGCAGCCATAAATCAAGCTAGTTATAAATTGTGGCAACAAAAAATAGAGGGAACCACAGTTCGGGGAAATGTTAATTAGAGCAACCATTTACCGGGACAAATGTAAATTAGACAGCTCCTTTCAAAATAAGACAAACTTGTCAAATTTATTAATTAATTAGTAGATCTTTCGGGACTAGACATTGTCTAATTAAATATAGAAAAGTGCATCCAAAAGCTGTCATTCCAAACTGTTCTGTACTGTGCTTCCGATCTTAACGATTGGTTCTTATGCAGTTAGTAGATGTTTTATCCTTGATTCTGTTTCTGTCTTAAGGTCTTGGGATGTTCGATGTTGTTCGATCTTGACGTGTTCGATGTTGTTCGATCTTGAGATGTCCGATGTTGTTCGATCTTGAGATGTTCGATGTTGTTTCTAGAATAACACTCCGACGCTCAAGTCAGTATTTGAGTTAATGAGTATTGTTTTGGAAAAAGTGCTTACCATTTAGTGAGCATTGAATGCTGTATTTATAGATTTTGAGTGGTGTTTGCTTTGGTCGATTTGGGCCGTCCGATCTTGCAGAGTGATCTTGGCCATTGATGAATGGACCCTGTTTCTATGTAATGGGCCTCTGAATGATTGGGCCTTGCAGGAGGTGTGAATAGCAGAATTTCTATTTACCATAACAGTGGCCCCCAAGTCTGGTCGCTTTGAGGAGCGATCTTGACTTGATAAGATGATGCAGGCTTGCGTTTTTGGCTCTTTGAGTAGAAATTTCCTTGCTCTTGAGCTAATGTCGAGCTTGAATTTTTGGTCGACGTTGAATAAACGTCGAGCTTCTGAACGGGGTGGAAAGTTTTTGGAATCAACCGAGCTTCTGAGTGAGGCAGACAGTCTCTTGAAATCAGTGCTGCTTGGGAATCAGTGCAATCTTGGAATCAGTGCCATATTTACTGTTTCTGACCAGGCGTGATTTTACAGTGGCGGCGCATGATGGTGACGCTTTATTTTTAGTGTGCGAACTTAATGGACCTTGATTGGACGTGACGTTTCGACTTCTCAGCCCAAGCCCACTAATTCTGTCTCACTATAAATAAAGGGTTTCACCCTTTCATTTGTTGCTTGGCGTTTATTTGTTTTGGATTGTCGACCTTCGAGAGCTCCCAAGCTTCTTTTTCGAGAAAAACGAGTTTTAGAGAGTTTTTCGAAGAACTTTTAAGATCGGTTTCTGGAGATCAACAACTGCATTCTTTTCCGACAAGATCGACTTCGCAGCTCCGTTTCGAGGTTAGTTTCTTTCCTATTCTTTTTGTTGTGCCTGGACCCCCCCAGTCCTTTACGATCTCAGAATGGGGGTCGTCAGGTCGGGTTCCGATTTGTTTCGCGAACCCCGTTCCGATCTTAACCCTGACATTTCATCCCCCATTTCTGCAGATTCGTCCTGGCGAGGACAAAACAAACCCGGAGAGACGTTACTCAGTATTGTAAGGAATTTACGAACGTGATGGCTTCTGGTGGCGAAATTACTGGAGTTCGTAACGATCCTCTTGAAGTTGCCGCTCCTGACGTGCAAGAGCACTCGGCTTCTGCCCCTATGAGCGATAAGGCGGAAGACAATTTTGAGGGTGAAAGCTCTTCTCCCGTGAGCGATGCTAATGAGCCAAACGAGAGTGCTCCTGAAGATATGGAGAAGGATCGTTTGGTGGATGTGATGACCATTACCTCCGAGTCCGATGAGGAAATTCATTTGGAGGAAACAGAGGGTTCCGAGGTCGACCTCGGGACAAGTTCCGAGCCTGCTGATGGGTCCGATCGAGGTGATGCTGAAAAGCAAGCTGAATCTCGTCCTTCGAGTCAACCAAGCTCTAGTCGAGCTTCTGCTGCTTCTATTGATGGTTACTCGAGTACTGGCTGTGGGGACCTCGACGTTCCGGTGCGAGAGGTTTCTCAATACGATTGGGTATCTAAAAATATTTTGGAAATTGAATCTTTGTACCAGTATGGCTTTAATTTGGAGACGCTCGGTAGGAAAGCTTCTGGGAGGTCGAAGCGAGTTTGGAGGATTGAGGGTATGAAGAAAGGAGAGCATGTGGCTTTGTGGCCCGGAGAGCTTAAATTCACCTTGTACCACATGCTGATTAACGAAATGAATATCTGGCCTCCTTTTACCTGGTTCGAGCAGACGGTTTTGGTGAGGTTAGACGTAGCGCCATCCCAGTTGCATCCAAATGCGTGGGCTTTCGTTCGAGCTTATGAATTAATGTGCATTCATTTGGATAGACCGGTCTTACCGTTGCTCTTCTTCCATTTGTTTGAGATCAACCGGAATAGTAGCGAGAATAAGTCAGGTCGTGAGCATGTTAGTCTTCGCTCGAGGCGAGGAGCCAAGGTTTTTAAGGCCTATGCGGATTCGCTGAGGGGAAACTGGAAGGAGTTGTATTATTGGGTCGAGCCGGTGACCGATGAAGCGATTGAGAAGGTAGGGAAGCTTAGCGAGGATGGTCAGACTTTGGTGTCCACCAAATTTCCCATTGGCTGGAGTCAAGGCCATTTTGAACGATCTACCCATTCTTTTTTTGTGGGCGAGGATCGACTAACTGCTGACGATCTTCTTACCAAGAGGATCCTGATATTTATTTCTGAGAGCATTCAGATGGTCGGGTTGAACAGAGGCTCTGGAGACACACTTGGTTTGTGGAGTGTTTCCTGGATGGTCGTTCTTTGGTTTCCTGGGGTTTTCGTGCTTGCGAGTTTGGCGAGGATGTCAGCTCGTTGATTTTCCTTTCTTGGCACGTGAATTACCTCGCTCGCTTCAAATTTAGCCAATAGCGACCGTACTCGAAGTAAGTATTTTTGCAAGGTCGATTCTTTCGTCTCGTACTGGTTTCCGATCTGGGCGACCACCAAGAGAGAGTCGGTATGTAATTTTATTTGCCGAATTTGGAGGTCGATTTCCAGGCGCAGTCCGGCGATGCAAGCCTCGTATTCTGCCTGGTTGTTCGATGTTGGAAAACCGAAGGTTAGGGAAACTTCAATGATGATTCCTGTTGGGCTTTCTAGCATGATTCTAGCGCCACTTCCTTTTGGGTTTGAGGATCCATATATCGGGATCGATGTTAGCAGGGGTCATCTCGGCCATGAAGTCCACCAAAACTTGTGCCTTTAGTGCTGTTCGAGCTTCATATTTAATTCCGAACTCTGAGAGTTCCACAGCCCATTTAATCATTCTCCCAGCAAGATCGGGTCTGTGAAGTATTTGTCTAATGGGGTAGTTAGTTCGGACGACCACCTGGTGAGCGACAAAATAGGCTCGGAAGCGTCGAGCTGCGACGATGAGAGCCAAGGCGATCTTTTCGACCTTCTGATAACGACTCTCAGCTCCGTGTAGAGCCTTGCTTGCGAAGTAGACCGGGCTTTGTCCGGTTTCTAGCTCGCGCACTAGAACGGCAGCTAAAGCTTCCTCCGAGACTGCCAGATATAGATATAGGGTTTCCCTCTCGTTTGGTCGAGTTAAAATTGGAGGCTCGGAGAGAGATTTCTTGAGTTGTTTTAAAGCTTCATCTTGTTCAGGTGTCCAAGCGAAATCTCTTTCTTCTTTTTTGAGGATTTTGAAAAGTGGAAGGGATTTGAATGCTGCATTTGATATGAAACGAGATAGAGCAGCTATCATTCCATTAAGTTTTTGTACTTCTTTCTTGGATGTCGGTGTTCGCATTTCTGTGACGGATCGACATTTATCAGGGTTCGCCTCGATTCCTCTTTCTGTTAAGAAAAAACCCAAGAATTTCCCTGCTCGAACTCCGAATGTACATTTCTCTGGGTTCAACCTCATTCTATTTTTTCGCACCTCATAAAAAATCGTTTTTAGATCGCTTATATGCTCGTCATCACTTCTGCTCTTGGCGATCATATCGTCGAGGTAAACTTCTACGTTCTTACCGATCTGGTTTTGGAACACTTTGCTCATCATTCTTTGATAAGTTGCTCCGGCGTTTTTCAACCCAAATGGCATGACACGGTATGCGAAGTTACCTCGGTCGGTGATGAAGGCAGTTTTTTCTTGATCTGGCAGAAACATGGCGATCTGGTTGTATCCGGAGTATGCGTCCATAAAGGATAATAACCGGAAACCGGAAGCGTTGTCGACCAACCGATCGATGCTGGGGACTGGAAAAGCATCCTTTGGACAAGCTTTATTAAGATCGGTATAGTCGACACACATACGCCATTTTCCGTTATTTTTCTTTACCAGGACTGGGTTTGATAACCAAGTCGTGTATTTAACCTCGGAGATAAAGTTTGCTCTGATGAGGTCGTCTACGGCTATGGCGGCAGCAATGGCTTTCTCTTTGCTTTGAGCCCGCTTTCTTTGGGCGATCCATTTTGCTTTTGGGTTTATTGCGAGTCGATGGTAAGCGACCTCTGGTGGGATCCCAGGCATGTCTTCTGCCGACCAAGCGAAGATGTCTTTGAAATTTTTAAGACATTGGGTTAAGTCGATCTTGACCTTTTCTCGAAGGTCGATCCCTATTTTGACGGTTTGGGAAGGGTCTGAACCGAGCTGTATTTCGACGAACTTTCCTTCAGGCTCTGGTCTTTTAATTTTTTGTTTGAGCTCTTTGGTTAGCTCGTCGATGTCTTTTTCATTTTTGACTTTCGGATCGGGGCTGGTTTCTATGTTAGTGGTGGCGTTAACTTCAGTCGATCTATCTTTTGATTGTTTTGGAGTCGACGGCTCTTCCGAAGGGGGAACCCCTTCTTGCTCTGAGGCCTTTCGTTCGTTTTTCGTCCATAGGAAGAAACACCTGGAAGCCGACTCTAAGTCAGAGTTCATAGTGATAACTCTGTTTCAGAGTGAGTGGAACTTCATCTTTAAGTGTGTGGTGGATGTAACTGCCCCGAGCCTGCCGAGGGTCGGTCTTCCTATAATACCGTTGTATATGGACTCACAAGGTAAGACGAGGAATTTGGTCCTGACGGTTCGAACCATTGGTTCGGTTCCGTAAGTAACCATTAACTCCAGATGCCCAAGGGGTTTTGTTCGAGATCCGTTAAAACAGGATGGAGCCGTTCCTCTATAAGGGGTGAGTTCCTCTTTGTCGATCCCCATTTTGTTCAGAAGATCGATAAAGAGGATGTCTGATGAGCTCCCTTGGTCGACCAAGATCCTACGTTCCTCCTTATTGGCTATGACCGCCGATATTAGGAGAGGTACGTGTTTGTTATCTTTTCCGTCAATAAGGTCGTCATCGCTGAAAGATAATGGAGGTCGATTTGTCTTGATCGGGGTTGTTGACGTTGAAGCTACGCTTAACAGTTCTTTCCATTTTCTTTTCATTGATTTTCCCGATCCTTCATGATCGAATCCTCCAGTTATCATCATTATGATCGAGCATCCATTCGATCTTTTATTCAATTCATCGTGGTCTGGATCGATCACTTCTTTTCCTTTTGCTCTAGGATCTTCATTTCTTTCTCTTCTGATATCATCAGATCGCCCTGGCTCTCTTTTGACATAGGAGGATAGTTTTCCTCGCTTTATCAAATCTTTAATGTCATCCTTCAGGGCGTTGCAATGGTTTGTGTCATGGCCATTGCTTCTGTGGTATCGGCAGTATTTGTTGGCCTTCTGTCCAGGTCGGATAGGTAAGGACCTGGGAGGTTTGACGTCCCTGAATTCGACGTTCCAACATTCCCCTAGTAATTGGGCGTTGGAGACGTTGAGTTCGGTATATACCTGGTGACGATTTTTCTTACCGACGTTCCACGAAGTTTTACGAGGATCGATCTCGATGCGGTGTTTTGACGGTTCTGCATGTGATGATGCCTTGTCAATTTTGGAATTTTCTTCTTCATTAATAAAGCACTGGGATAGCTCGAGGAATTCTTGAAGGGTGTTAGGTTCCCAGGTGTTAATGTGTTTTCAGAACGAGCTTCCGGGGAGCAGACCTTGGGCCATGAAGAAGATTCGGAAAGCGTCGTCTAGCTGCCGAACCTGAAGAGCTTCGTTGTTGAATTGCTCTATATATTCTCTTAGGGGCTCATTTCCCCTCTGGACGATAGATGCTAAAACATTATTGTTTTTGGGTTTGCTCTTGGAATGGGCAAAGTGCACCGAGAAGTGCTTCGCTAATTGGTCCCACGAGGAAATGGTGTTCGATCTTAATGTCTGAAACCATTCGGAAGCCATTTTGTCCAAGGTCAATGGGAATATTCGGCATTTCATTTCCATGGGTACGTTTCGGTACTGCATGGTCGTGTCAAATTGGTCGAGATGCCTGTCGTGATCGCCCGTTCCATCGTAAGTCTTCAGTCCTCCAGGTGGTTTTTCGAGATATCGTGGGACCCGGAAATTGTCGATTGAATTTGTGAACGGACCTTTTCGCCCAGGTTGATTCGCCCGTGATTGTGGTTGGTGTCTGTAATGAGGATCGGGATGTCTATATCGCCGTGGTTGATTGTTTTGAATGTTGTCACGGCTTCTTGAGCGTTGTCTTGATGAAGTCGGGACCCTGTATGGATGGTGTTGAGGGGGGTTATTCGAGCCTTCAAGATCGTCGAAACGTCGAGCCAGAGGAGAACGGGAACCATTCCCTCGGTGACGACGTGGAGGAGAATGAGGATCGTCAAGATCGTCATATTGTCGAGCTGATGGAGAGCGAGAACCATTCCCTTGGTGATGGCATGGGGAAAGATGAGGATCGTCGAGATCATTATATTGTCGAGCCGGAAGAGAACGGGAACCATTCCCTGAACGCCGATGTGGGGGAGAACGATGATTGAGCTTTCTCCTAGGGGGTGATCGACGAAAGAGTCTTCTTCGAGTTGGGTTTCGTTCCTCCAGGGAGCCCTGCCCGGATGAATGTTGGTCCGGAATGTTCCGACCTTGGAGCCTTGCTACCTCGGCTTCGAGGTTAATGAAACGATTGCTTCTTTCTTCGTTTACGGCTTCTTGCCGAGCCAATAGCTGAACGAGTTGTTGAACCGCGTCGGTCAAAGCTGGAAGCAATTGAGGAGGAGGTGGTAGGCTTGCTTCATCTGGGCCCGAATATACTCGGGACGGGCCTGTGTTGGGATATCGGCTTCGAGCTTGTGACGAATTTGTGAATTCCTGGACGTGGCCTTCAGGGGTTCGCTGAGGACCGAGCTCAGGTTCGGCCATGAGACTAGCCGGTACTGAATGGCGCGTTGGTGCCATATATAAGATCAAGGAGATGGTGAGAAAATAGGGTATTGATCCTCCCACTGTGGTCGCCAATGTTTTGTACTGTGCTTCCGATCTTAACGATTGGTTCTTATGCAGTTAGTAGATGTTTTATCCTTGATTCTGTTTCTGTCTTAAGGTCTTGGGATGTTCGATGTTGTTCGATCTTGACGTGTTCGATGTTGTTCGATCTTGAGATGTATGATGTTATTCGATCTTGAGATGTCCGATGTTGTTCCTGCAATAACACTCCGACGCTCAAGTCAGTATTTGAGTTAATGAGTATTGTTTTGGAAAAAGTGCTTACCATTTAGTGAGCATTGAATGCTGTATTTATAGATTTTGAGTGGTGTTTGCTTTGGTCGATTTGGGCCGTCCGATCTTGCAGAGTGATCTTGGCCATTGATGAATGAACCCTGTTTCTATGTAATGGGCCTCTGAATGATTGGGCCTTGCAAGAGGTGTGAATAGCAGAATTTCTATTTACCATAACACAAACCCAACAATCAACCTTTAGAAATAATGTCTTGCTGTTATTCAACTCAATAAAGTGGAGTGAAAAAATACTAAAAAATTCCTCAACAGAGAGCCTCAATCCAAGAGCACTAAACTACAAATCCAATGAACCTCAATTAAACAATTCATGTTATTGGAAATGTAGCAACACCAAGTAGGTTCTTCGATAAAGTAGAGGATTGGTAAACTACAACCTTAACAAGTTGGATTGTAAGTAACATCTTTGGTGCTCCCTAACAACTGATATATAAGGATGCTCAAAAGACGAGATAATAAATAGATAACACATTTTCGAAATCGAACCCCAATCTTATTCATTATGTCATTTGGACGTCCCTTCACGAGGTAGGTTCTCCCTATAAACAGGGGATTGGCTCCAAAACACCGAAAACAATTTAGATATAATCAAACATAGAGTGCCTTAATTAGCCACCATTTTCCTCACATCACAGTAGGAATTCAAACTACAACGATGCAATTACTCAGCCACGAATAAAGGTTTATTTTAGCTCAAACTTCATTAAATAAAAATTGAGAAACACCAAATCGACACACTTTCCTTAAATCCAACTAGAAAATTCCAGGAATTACTAAAAATAGAGGCAGCCATAAATCGGAACAACCGTAAATCGAGCAGCCATAAATCAAGCTAGCTATAAATTGGGGCAACCAAAAATCGAGCGAACAACAGATCGGGGAACCGTAAATTGGGAAAATGTTAATCAGGGCAACCATTTATCGGGGCAAATGTAAATTAGGAAGCTCCTTTCAAAATAAGACAAACTTGTCAAATTTATTAATTAATTAGTAGATATTTTGAGACAGGATATTGTATAATTAAATATAGAATAGTGCATCCAAAAGATGTCATTCCAAACTCAACAATCAACCTTTAGAAATAATGTCGTGTTGTTATTTAACTCAATAAAGTGGAGAAAAAATACTAAACAATTCCTCATCAGAGAGCCTTAATCCAAGAGTACAAAACTACAAATCCAATGAACCTCAGTTAAACAATTCATGTCATTGGAAATGTAGCAACACCAAGTAGGTTCTCCCAAAAAGTAGGGGCTTGGGTAAACTACAACCTTAGACAAGTTGGATTGTAAGCTCAGAAGACGAGAAAACAAAAAGATAACACATTTTCGAAATCAAACCTCAATCTTATCCATTATGTCATTTGGACGTCCGTTCAAGAGGTAGGTTCTCGCTAGAAACAAGGGACTGGCTCCAAAACACCTAAAACAATTTGGATATAATCAAACATAGAGTGCCTTCATAGGACACCGTTTCCTCACATTACAGTAGGATTTCAAACTACAACAATGCAATTACTCCGCCACAAATAGAGGTTTATTTTAGCTCAAACTTCATTGCATAAAAAATGAGAAAAACCGAATCGACACACTTTCCTTAAAACCTGATAATTTGTGAATTGTTTTCATTGATTTGAGAATGAGATACAATAGGTTTATATAGACTTTACATGGATAGATAGGGCTTAGCTGAATCAGGAGTTAGTTACAGACTAACTGCCTGTTCAACTAACTTACTAACAGAATCTAAACAGTTAGTAACAAACTACTAACAGCGACTAATAACCCTAATAACAGTACTTTAGAGTAAAGCTATATCAATACATCTATTAAAACCAACTTGAAAATTACATGTAATACTAAAAATCGAGCAACCATAAATCGGGGCAACCGTAAATCGAGCAACCATAAATCATGCCAGCTATAAAATGGGGGAACCAAAAGTCGAGGGAACCACAAATTGGGGAACCATAAATTGGGGCAAATGTTGATCAAGCCAACCATTTATCGAGGAAATGTAAATTAGGAAGCTCCTTTCAAAATAAGACAAACCTGTCAAATTTATTAATTAATTAGTAGATATTTTGGGACGGGACATTGTATAATTAAAAACAGAATAGTGCATTCAAAAGCTGTCATTCCAAACCCAACAATCAACCTTTAAAAATAATGTCGTGCTGTTATTTAACTCAATAAAGTGGGAAAAAAAATACTAAACAATTCCTCATCAGAGAGCCTTCGTCCAAGAGTACTACACTACAAATCCAATGAACCTCAGTTAAACAATTCATGTCATTGGAGAAGTAGCAACACCAAGTAGGTTCTCCCATAAAGTAGGGGCTTGGGCAAACTACAACCTTAGACAAGTTGGATTGTAAGTAACATCATTGGTTCCCCTAACAATTAATATATATATATATATATATATATATATATATATATATATATATATATATATATATATATATATATAAGGATGCTCAGAAGACGAGATAATAAATAGATAACACATTTTCGAAATCAAACCTCAATCTTATCCATTATGTCATTTGGACATCCCTTCACGAGGTAGGTTCTCCCTAGAAACAGGGGATTAGCTCCAAAATACCTAAAACAATTTGGATATAATCAAATGTAGAGTGCCTTAATAAGACACCATTTCCTCACATCACAGTAGAATTTCAAACTACAACAATGCAATTACTCTGCCACAAATAGAGGTTTATTTTAGCTGAAACTTCATTGCATAAAAATTGAGGAAAACCGAATCGACACACTTTCCATAAAACTAACTTGAAAATTACATGAAATACTAAAAATCGAGCAACCATAAATCGGGGCAACCGTAAATCGAGCAACCACAAAATGGGACAACCGTAAATTCAGCAACCATAAATCATGCCAGCTATAAATTGGGGGAACCAAAAGTCGAGGGAACCACAGATTGGGGAACCATAAATTGGGGCAAATGTTAATTAGGGCAACCATTTATCGGGGAAATGTAAATTAGGAAGCTCCTTTCAAAATAAGACAAACCTGTAAAATTTATTAATTAATTAGTAGGTATTTTGGGACGGGACATTGTATAATTAAAAATAGAATAGTGCATCCAAAAGCTGTCATTCCAAACCCAACAATCAACCTTTAGAAATAATGTCGTGTTGTTTTTTAACTCAAAAAAGTGGAAAAAATACTAAACAATTCCTCATCAGAGAGCCTTAATCGAAGAGTACTAAACTACAAATCCAATGACCCTCAGTTAAACAATTCATGTCATTGGAAATGTAGCAACACCAAGTAGGGGCTTGGGTAAACTACAATCTTAGACAAGTTGGACTGTAAGTAACATCATTGGTTCCCGTAACAACTAATATATATATATATATATATATATATATATATATATATATAAGGATGCTCAGAAGACGAGATAATAAATAGATAACACATTTTCGAAATCAAACCTCAATCTTATCCATTTTGTCATTTGGACATCCCTTCACGAGGTAGGTTCTCCCTAGAAACAGGGGATTGGCTCCAAAACACCTAAAACAATTTGGATATAGTCAAATGTAGTGTGCCTTAATAAGACACCATTTCCTCACATCACAGTAGAATTTCAAACTACAACAATGCAATTCCCTGCCACAAATAGAGGTTTATTTTAGCTCAAACTTCATTGCATAAAAATTGAGAAAAACCGAATCGACACACTTTCCTTAAAACCAACTTGAAAATTACATGAAATAGTAAAAATCGAGCAACCAAAAATCGGGGCAACCGTAAATCGAGTAACCATAAATTGGGGCAACCGTAAATCAAGCAACCATAAATCATGCCAGCTATAAATTGGGGGAACCAAGAGTCGAGGGAACCACAGATTGGGGAACCATAAATTGGGGCAAATGTTAATTAGGGCAACCATTTATCGGGGAAATGTAAATTAGGAAGCGCCATTCAAAATAAGATAAACCTATCAAATTTATTAACTAATTAGTAGATATTTTGGGATGGAACATTGTATAATTAAAAACAGAATAGTGCATCCAAAAGCTGTCATCACAAACCCACCAATCAACCTTTAGAAATAATGTCGTTCTGTTAATTAACTCAATAAAGTGGAGAAAAAAATACTAAACAATTGCTCATCAGAGAGCCTTAATCCAAGAACACTACACTACAAATCCAATGAACCTCAATTAAACGATTCATGTCATTGGAAATGTAGCAACACCAAGTAGGCTCCCCCATAAAGTAGGGGCTTAGGTAAACTACAACCTTAGACAAGTTGGATTGTAAGTAACATCAATGGTTCCCCTAACAACTAATATATATATATATATATATATATATATATATATATATATATATATATATATATATATATATATATATAAGGATGCTCAGAAGACGAGAAAATAAAAAGATAACATATTTTCGAAATCAAACCTCAATCTTATCCATTATGTCATTTCGACGTCTCTTCACGAGGTAGGTTCTCCCTAGAAACAGGGGACTGGCTCCAAGACACCTAAAACAGTTTGGATATAATCAAACATAAAGTGCCTTAATAAGACACCATTTCCTCACATCACAGTAGAATTTCAAACTACAACAATGCAATTACTCTGCCACAAATAGAGGTTTATTTTAACTCAAACTTCATTGCATAAAATATAAGTAAAACCGAATCGACACACTTTCCTTAAAACCAACTTGAAAATTACATGAAATACTAAAAATCGAGAAACCATAAATCGGGGCAACCGTAAATCGAGCAACCATAAATCATGCTAGCTATAATATGGGGGAACCAAAAGTCGAGGAAACCACAAATTGAGGAACCATAAGTTGGGGCAAATGTTAATCAAACCAACCATTTATCGAGGAAATTTAAATTAGGAAGCTTCTTTCAAAATAAGACAAACCTGTCAAATTTATTAACTAATTAGTAGATATTTTGGGACGGAACATTGTATAATTAAAAACAGAATAGTGCATCCAAAAGCTGTCATTCCAAACCCACCAATCAACCTTTAGAAATAATGTCGTGCTGTTATTTAACTTAATAAAGTGGAGAAAAAATACTAAACAATTCCTCATCAGAGAGCCTTAATCCAAGAACACTATACTACAAATCCAATGAACCTCAATTAAACGATTCATGTCATTGGAAATGTAGCAACACCAAGTAGGTCCCCCCATAAAGTAGGGGCTTGGGTAAACTACAACCTTAGACAAGTTGGATTGTAAGTAACATCAGTGGTTCCCCTAACGACTAATATATATATATATATATATATAT
>CM076848.1:189602002-189728746 GCA_039519185.1 Astragalus membranaceus
TTAATCAAGCCAACCATTTATCGAGGAAATTTAAATTAGGAAGCTCATTTCAAAATAAGACAAACCTGTCAAATTTATTAACTAATTAGTAGATATTTTGGGACGGAACATTGTATAATTAAAAACAGAATAGTGCATCCAAAAGCTGTCATTCCAAACCCACCAATCAACCTTTAGAAATAATGTCGTGCTGTTATCTAACTCAATAAAGTGGAGAAAAAAATACTAAACAATTCCTCATCAGAGAGCCTTAATCCAAGAACACTATACTACAAATCCAATGAACCTCAATTAAACGATTCATGTCATTGGAAATGTAGCAACACCTAGTAGGTTTCCCCATAAAGTAGGGGCTTGGGTAAACTACAACCTTAGACAAGTTGGATTGTAAGTAACATCATTGGTTCCCCTAACGACTAATATATATATATATATATATATATATATATATATATATATATATATATATATATATATATATATATATATATATAAGGATGCTTAGAAGACGAGATAACAAATAGAAAACACATATTTGAAATCAAACCTCAATCTTATCCATTACGTCATTTGGAAGTCCCTTCACGAGGTAGGTTCTCCCTAGAAACAGAGGATTGGCTCCAAAACACCTAAAACAATTTGGATATAATCAAACATAGAGTGCCTTAATAAGACAGCATTTCCTCACATCACAGTAGAATTTCAAACTACAACAATGCAATTACTCTGCAACAAATAAAGGTTTATTTTAGGTCAAACATGACTGCATAAAAAATGAGAAAAACCGAATCGACACACTTTCCTTAAAACCAACTTGAAAATTACATGAAATACTAAAAAACGAGCAACCATAAATCGGGGCAACCGTAATTCGAGTAACCATAATTTGGGGCAATCGTAAATCAAGCAACCATAAATCATGCCAGCTATAAATTGGGGAAACCAAAAGTTGAGGGAACCACAGATTGGGGAACCGTAAATTGGGGCAAATGTTAATCAGGGCAACCATTTGTCGGGGAAATGTAAATTAGGAAGCTCCTTTCAAAATAAGACAAACCAGTCAAATTTTTTAATTAATTAGTAGATATTTTGAGACGAGGCATTGTATAATTAAAAACAGAATAGTGCATCCAAAAGCTGTCATTCCAGACCCAACAGTCAACTTTAGAAATAATGTCGTGTTGTTATTTAACTCAAAAAAGTGGAGAAAAAAATACTAAAAAATTCCTCATCAGAGAGACTTAATCCAAGAGTACCATACTACAAATCCAATGAAACTCAGCTAAACGATTTATGTCATTGGAAATGTAGCAACACCAAGTAGGTTCTCCCATAAAGTAGGGGCATGGGTAAACTACAACCTTTGACAAATTGGATTGTAAGTAACATCATTGGTTCCCCTGACAACATATATATATATATATATATATATATAAGGATGCTCAGAAGACGAGAAAATTAAAAGATAACACATTTTCGAAATCAAACCTCAATCTTATCCATTATGTCATTTCAACGTCTCTTCACGAGGTAGGTTCTCCTTAGAAACAGGGGACTGGCTCCAAAACACCTAAAACAGTTTGGATATAATCAAACATTGAGTGCCTTAATAAGACACCATTTCCTCACATCACAGTAGGATTTCAAACTACAACAATGCAATTACTCTGCCACAAATAGAGGTTTATTTTAGCTCAAACTTCATTGCATAAAAAATAAGAAAAACCGAATCGACACACTTTCCTTTAAACCAACTTGAAAATTACAAGAAATACTAAAAATCGAGAAACCATAAATCGGGGCAACCGTAAATCGAGCAACCATAAATCATGCCAGCTAGAACATGGGGGAACCAAAAGTCGAGAGAACCACAAATTGGGGACCCATAAGTTGGGGCAAATGTTAATCAAGCCAACCATTTATCGAGGAAATTTAAATTAGGAAGCTCCTTTCAAAATAAGACAAACCTGTCAAATTTATAAATTAATTAATTAGTAGATATTTTGGGACGGGACATTGCATAATTAAAAACATAATAATGCATCCAAAAGATGTCATTCCAAACCCAATGAACCTCACTTAAACAATTCATGTCATTGGAAATGTAGCAACACCAAGTAGGTTCGCCCCTAAAGTAGGGGATTGGGTAAACTACAACCTTAGACAAGTTGGATTGTAAGTAACATCATTGGTTCCCCTAACAACTAATATATATATATATATATATATATATATATCTATATATATATATATATATATATATATATATATAATGATGCTCAGAAGACGAGATAATAAATAGATAACACATTTTCGAAATCAAACCTCAATCTTATCCATTATGTCATTTGGACGTCTCTTCACGAGGTAGGTTCTCCCTAGAAACAGGGGATTGGCTCCAAAATTCCTAAAACAATTTGGATATAATCAAACATAGAGTGCCTTAATAAGACACCATTTCCTCACATCACAGTAGGATTTCAAACTATAACAATGCAATTACTCTGCCACAATTAGAAGTTTATTTTAGCTCAAACTTCCTTGCATAAAAATTGAGAAAAACCAAATCGACACACTTTCCTTAAAACCAACTTGAAAATTACAAGAAATACAAAAAATCGAGCAACCATAAATCGGGGCAACCGTAAATCGAGTAACCATAAATCGGGGCAACCGTAAATCAAGCAACCATAAATCATGCCAGCTATAAATTGGGGGAACCAAAAGTCGAGGGAACCACAAATCTGGGAACCATAAATTGGGGCAAATGCTAATTAGGGCAACCATTTATCGGGGAAATGTAAATTAGAAAGCTCCATTCAAAATAAGATAAACCTGTCAAATGTATTAATTAATAGATATTTTGGGACCGGGCATTATATAATTAAAACAGAATAGTGCATCCAAAAGCTGTCATTCCAAACCCAACAATCAACCTTTAAAAATAATGTCCTGCTATTATTTAACTCAATAAAGTGGGGAAAAAATACTAAACAATTCCTCATCAGAGAGCCTTAATCCAAGAGTACTATACTACAAATCCAATGAACCTCAGTTAAACGACTCATGTCATTGGAAATGTAGCAACACCAAGTAGGTTCTCCCATAAAGTAGGGGCTTGGGTAAACTACAACCTTAGACAAGTTGAATTGTAAGTAACAACATTGGTTCCCCTAACAACTAATATATATATATAAGGATGCTCAGAAGACAAGATAATAAATAGATAACACATATTCGAAATCAAACCTCAATCTTATCCATTATGTCAATTGGACGTCCTTTCACGAGGTAGGTTCTCCCTAGAAACAGGGGATGTGCTCCAAAACACCTAAAACAATTTGGATATAATTAATCAAACATAGAGTGCCTTAATAAGACACCATTTCCTCACATCACAATAGAATTTCAAACAACAATGCAATTACTCTGCCACAAATAGAGGTTGATTTTAGCTCAAACCTCATTGCATAAAAATTGAGAAAAACCGAATCGACACACTTTCCTTAAAACCAACTTGAAAATTACATGAAATACTAAAAATCGAGCAACCATAAATCGAGGCAACGTAAATCGAGCAACCATAAATTGGGACAGCCGTAAATCAAGCAACCATAAATCATGCCAGCTATAAATTGGGGGAACCAAAAGTCGAGGGAACCACAGATTGGGGAACCATAAATTGGGGCAAATGTTATTCAGGGCAACCATTTATCGGGGAAATGTAAATTAGGAAGCTCCTTTCAAAATAAGACAAACCTGTCAAATTTATTAATTAATTAATTAGTAGATATTTTGGGGCGGGACATTGTATAATTAAAAACAGAATAGTGCATCCAAAAGCGGTGCGTTGGGTATTTCTTTCTTGGGTATTTCAATTCTTCATGTTTCCCCTTCCTCGGTTAACTCTTCATCCTCAGCAAGAACCTTCACCATCAACCCTTTTTCACGACAACGGTACGTTGGGTCCCATGCCTGTGCACACGTGAAACAAAGTTTCCCTTCTTTCCTACGTTTAAACTCGGCGAGAGAAAGGTATTTTATCGAACCAAAAATTGTTTCACCGGGTTTGTTAAGGGCTCTTTCTTGCGACATCGCTGATTTCCCTACCGCAAGATCGAGGATCATTTCTTTCAATTCGCTGAAACCCCGATCCACAATCGCATTTAATTCATCGTGGGAGGCTTCCAATTGTTGTAGAGTGATTGAAACCCTGCTTTGTTCGCTGGTAATCTCCCTTAATTGTGCTTCCACCTTTGTTGTTCGTGTATCTTGGTTTGCGATTAATTCTGCGTCGTCGCGAGCCATTCTTGAAGATCCGGAAGGTCGGACCAATTGTTAGGCACCTAGCCTATCGGCAATAGAAGAAGGGACTAAAGAATAGAAATGAAGTAGAAGATTATGGGAATTTTATTGGATATTGGATGGTGGCATAACCCACCTATTAGAACCCCGGCACAACCCGGATAAATTCTAAAGTTCAAACTGAATACATTTCAAAGATGATCTAGATGGGGGGTGGAAGCCTTTATTTATATGCTTCCAAAACAAGGGGGTAGAAGGGAAAGACCAAACCAACTAATAACTACCCTAACAAATATAACAACCCCAAACTAACATTAACAAACTCAACTAATCCCCTAACAAAGTAACAAATTTAACAAATCAAAACTAATCTTCCAACTAACATAACCCCCATCTGCCAAGGCCCTATCACTGTCATTCCAAACCCAACAATCAACCTTTAGAAATAATGTCGTGTTGTTATTTAACTCAAAAAAGTGGAGAAAAAAATACTAAACAATTCCTCGTAAGACAGCCTTAATCCAAGAGTACTAAACTACAAATCCAATGAACCTCAGTTAAACAATTCATGTCATTGGAAATGTAGCAACACCAAGTAGGTTCTCCCATAAAGTAGGGGCTTGGGTAAACTACAACCTTAGACAAGTTGGATTGTAAGTAACATCATTGGTTCCCCTAACAACTAATATATAAATATATATAAGGATGCTCAGAAGACGAGAAAATAAAAAGATAACACATTTTCGAAATCAAACCTCAATCTTATCCATTATGTCATTTGAACGTCCCTTCACGAGGTAGGTTCTCCCAAGAAACAGGGGACTGGCTCCAAAACAACTAAAACAGTTTGCATAATCAAACATAGAGTGCCTTAATAAGACACCATTTCCTCACATCACAGTAGGTTTTCAAACTACAACAATGCAATTACTCTGCCACAAATAGAGGTTTATTTTAGCTCAAACTTCATTGCATAAAAATTGAGAAAAACCGAATCGACACACTTTCCTTAAAACCAACTTGAAAATTACATGAAATACTAAAAATCGAGCAACCAAAAATCGGGGCAACCGTAAATCGAGTAACCATAAATTGGGGCAACCGTAAATCAAGCAACCATAAATCATGCCAGCTATAAATTGGAGGAACCAAAAGTCGAGGGAACCACGGATTAGGGAGCCATAAATTGGGGCAAATGTTAATCATGGCAAGCATTTATCGGGGAAATGTAAAATTGATTAATTAATTAGTAGATATTTTGGGACGGAACATTGTATAACTAAAAACAGAATAGTGTATCCAAAACTGTCATTCCAAACCCAACAATCAACCTTTAGAAATAATGTCGTGCTGTTATTTAACTCAATAAAGTGGAGAAAAAAATACTAAACAATTCCTCATCAGAGAGCCTTAATCCAAGAGTACTAAACTACAAATCCAATGAACCTCGGTTAAACGATTCATGTCATTAGAAATGTAGCAACACCAAGTAGGTTCCCCCATAAAGTA
This sequence comes from Astragalus membranaceus, assembly GCA_039519185.1. NCBI lineage: Eukaryota > Viridiplantae > Streptophyta > Magnoliopsida > Fabales > Fabaceae > Astragalus > Astragalus membranaceus. Next base: position 189,607,817 of record CM076848.1, read on the forward strand.
GGGGCTTGGGTAAACTACAACCATAGACAAGTTGGATTGTAAGTAACATCATTGGTTCCCCTAACAACTAATATATATATATATATATATATATATATATATATATATATATATATATATATATATATAAGGATGCTCAGAAGACAAGATAAGAAATAGATAACACATTCGAAATCAAACCTCAATCTTATCCATTATGTCATTTGAACGTCCCTTCACGAGGTAGGTTCTCCCTAGAAACAGGGGATTGGCTCCAAAACACCTAAAACAATTTGGATATAATCAAAGGTAGAATGCCTTAATAAGACACCATTTCCTCACATCAGAGTAAGATTTCAAACTATAACAATGCAATTACTCTGCCACAAATAGAGGTTTCTTTTAGCTCAAACTTCAGTGCAGAAAAATTGAGAAAAACCGAATCGACACACTTTCCTTAAAACCAACTTGAAAATTACAGGAAATACTAAAAATCGAGCAACCATAAATCGGGGCAACCGTAAATCGAGCAACCATAAATCATGCCAGCTATAAATTGGGGGGAACCAAAAGTCGAGGGAACCACATATTGGTGAACCATAAATTGGGGCAAATGTTAATCAGGGCAACCATTTATCGGGGAAATGTAAATTAGGAAGCTCTTTTCAAAATAAGACAAACATGTCAAATTCATTAATTAATTAATTAGTAGATATTTTGGGACGGGACATTGTATAATTAAAAACAAAATAGTGCATCCAAAAGTTGTCATTCCAAACCCAACAATCAACCTTTAAAAATAATGTCATGCTGTTATTTAACTCAATGGAGAAAAAAATTAAACAAAATTCCTCAACAGCGAGCCTCGATCTAAGAGAACTAAACTACAAATCCAATGAACCTTAGTTAAACAATTTGTGTCATTGAAAATGTAGCAACACCAAGTAGGTTCTTCATAAAGTAGGGGCTTGGGTAAAATACAACCTTAGACAAGTTGGATTGTAAGTAACATCATTGGTTCCCCTAAGAACATATATAATCATCATAGGCCAATGTGAAACATCATCCAATTAATATAAATTATTTTAAATTAAAACAATCACCCATCAAAAAGAAATAAAGGCACATCAAAATGTCAAATAACACATCAGAATTACTTAATCTAATGCACAAGGCTCAAAATAAATCACAGCACTATCAACACAAATTGGAAACAAACACCAAGCTCAATTTTTTACTATATACTTTGGGACGGGACGTTGGATAATCACATTAAATAGCACATTCATAAGCCACCATTTCCTCACATCACAGAAGGAATTCCAACCACAACAATGTAAATACTCAGCCCCAAATAGAGGTTTATTTTAGCTCATATTTCATTGCATAAAAATTGAGAAAAACCAAATCGACACACTTTCAGTAAAACCAACTTGAAAAATCCATGATTTACTAGATATTAGGGTAAGAGGCATTCTATAATCAAACATACAGTGCCTTCACAAATAGAGTTTTATTTAGCTCATTATAATGCAAAAAAGTTGTGAATAACCGAATGACACAATTCAATGAAACAAATATCAGCTTGATCAAAGAGTTGTTTCATGTGGGTAGCAACCGAAAATCAGAGCAATTATAAGGGAAACTATAACACCTAAACCCCCTTTGGGAATCTTGTCAAATTCATCATTCATCAATTTCTGAATATTTCGAGACGAGACATTGTATAATCAAACATAGACTAGCAAATCAAAAAGCCACAATTTCTAAAAGTGACACAAATTTGAAACAATAACAATGCATTTCCTCACCCACAAATAGACCTTTACTTTAGCTGAATTTTAATTGCACGAAATTTGAGAAAAACCAAAATAACACACTTTTTGAAACAAGTATCAGCTTAAACATGTATAGCTTGATCAAATAGTTGTTTCAAGCAAGGTAGTTAAATTCGAGTTTCTACGTGAACTCGGGAGGGGATCTAAAAGTCGTAACTCGTAGAGTCGTAGCACGATTCGTAAGAGTCTACTTATTGTACAAACTTATATAGATTTGCATATAAATTCATATATATTCAAATTAAACACCATTAGTAAGCTTAAATTCAAAATACTAATAAGAAAGTCATACATAATTCAAAGTACTACAACTTAACAAGGCATACATAATTCAAAATACCAAAACTTAACAACTAATAACTCCAAATGGCACAATTCCAAAATACAAGTTTTCAACAAAAAGTGCCAAAAGACATAATGACATAAACACCTAGAAATCTAAAGTAGCTCTTTCAAGAGAAAATCATCATGTTCACCCATGATGTCTTCATCTTCATCCTCTCTAATTTCATTCTCATCATATTCATCATCCAAAGTAGGAACAACATCCTCTTCATCCGAAATAGGAATAACAACATCCTCTTCTTCAACCAAAGAAGTAACAACATTCTCTTCATCCAAAGGAATAACAACATCCGCTTCATCCAAAGGAATAACAACATCCGCTTCATCCAAAGGAATAACAACATCCGCTTCATCCAAAGGAGCAACAACATCCTCTTGATCTTGAAAAGGCAAAGTAACATCATCATATACATCCCTAGGATTAACATAAGCATGATAAACATTCTCTTGAACTAAATCATCAACATTCTCTTGTTGGACAACATCACAATCTTGAACCCATTCACAATCATCTTCAAGATCATCCATATTGTACTCAAATGGTTTTCTTGGTTTCTTCCTTTTGGCTAATTTTGAATTAGCCATGACGAAGACAACATCGTTCATTGTTTTTTGCTTTAATCGGTTTCTCCTCTTTGTGTGCACCTAAGCAAATAAAAATACAACTAAGATTACCAAGTGGTAAGTATTAACATATTTAGTATCATATATTTTTGAATAGTTACTACTTACCATCTTCGTGTGTCGGTCCACCCATCACACATAATAGTGCAGCCCGCCCTCTTCCATTCAGCTTTGTGTTCTTCCAAATATACATTTGTCGACTTCACTTCTTCTGGTAGATACTTCATTCTAATTTCATGATAAGAAGGTGGCTTGAATCCAGTGCCACATTTTGCAATATCTTCACACATCTCATGATATTCATCACTTCTTGAAACATTGAAGGCAATTGCATTGTTGACGATAAATCGAGTAATTGATTTACATGCATCCTCTCTTGCAGTCTTTAGAAAGATGGTTTTGATACTTGTTTGGGTGCTAATTCCTCTCTTCTTGAAAATATTATTAGAAGGGCCTCCAGAATCATTACTCTTTCTTTTTTCTCCAAGTTCTTCAACATTCTCCACATTCTTGGTGGTTTTCTCTATCAAATTCTCTTGTAAACGAAGAACAGCATCCCACATTTGTTTCCTAACTTCATCAGTAACAGCAGTGCAAGTGCTTACATCCTTTGAAGTTCCAGCCAAGTGGTGTTTCAATCTGTAAACTCCACCTGCAATGATCTTCTCACAAAATCTGCATTGAATTTTCTTTTTAGGGCCAGGAATTTCAATGCCATGTTTCCAAGCTATATCAGCCTTACTTCCAGATGCATTTCTGGCCATTGGAATGTTGGTATTTCTAGCGGAGCCACCAGCAGCCCTAGGAGGAAGAGTTGGAGGGGTTGACATTCTTTAAGCAAAACAGAGGCAAACAGAGGCAGAGAAAATGAAAGTTAAATAAGAGAAATAAAACTGTTTTATTGAACATGAAAGAAGAAAAAATAAAACACAGTAATGGTTCAGCAAAGAATAGATGAAGGAAGGAGAAGAAATAATGAAAAACGAAACATGAAGAAATATGAAGAAATATGAATAAAAAAGAGTAAAGGAAGAAAAAAGATGGAGAAATATGAATAAACAGAGGAGAAGAAAGATGAAGGACATACCTTGAAGGAAGAAGCAGAGATTGGCGTCGTGAATCACAGAGGAGAAGAAAAGGAAGAAGCTTGTGTTGCTCTCTTCCTGGAGAAGAAGAAGAAGCGCTGGTTGTAAACCAGAGAGAAGAAGAAACGATGCTTGCTGTGAGAAGAAGAAACGATGAAGGAAAAGGGAAGATTAGAGTTTTTACTTTTTACTTTAGTGAAGGTAAAATGGGCGGGATAGTTACTTTAGTGAAGGTAAAATGGGCGGGATAGTTACATAGTAACTAAGAGTTACTATTAGAATTAGGGTTTTTATTAAAAAAATGGGCCAGAAAACAAACCTGACCCGAGAAGCCCATTTTTCGCGAAAACGGGTCAAAAAATAGACGCGTTGTGAGGCGCCGTTTCCAGCGCTTTTGCGCTTCTGCTCGTCGTCTTCATCCTTCCCTCTCTTTTGCGAGTTCCACCATTGTTGAACTCGCTAAGCTCTCTGAAACACGTAAAAACGTGCGAATCAACGAACTAGCTCGCGATTTTACCCACCTTGGTTTCAAGTGGGTGGCAACTAAAACTTGGGGCAACTATAAATTGAGGCAACTGTGTCAAATAGTTGTTTCAAGGGGTAACAACTAAAACTCAAGACAACCATAAATTGGGACAGCCGTAAGTCAGGGAAATCATAAAGTGAGGCAACTATAAATAAGGGCAACCATAAATCGAGGCAACCGCAAACATAAATCAAGGCAACTGTAAATCCTGGAAACCATAGATTGAGGCAAATATAAATCGGGGCAACCGTAAGTCGAGGCAACCGCAACCATAAATCAAGGCAACTGTAAATCCAGGCAACCACTAATCGAGGCAATTGTAAATTGAGGCAACCGTAAACCGAGGCAACGATATATCGGGGAAACCATAAATCTGGGCAACCATCAATCGGGGCAATTGTAAATCAGAGTAACCATAATAGGGGAAACCGTAAAAGCACCGTTAAAATAAGACAAATTTGTCAAACTCATTCATTATTTAGTAGATTTTTCGAGACCATAAAACGAGGCAACGACAACCATAATCAGGGCGACTGTAAATCCGGCCAACCATAAATTGAGGCAATTGTTAAACGAGGCAACCATAAATTGAGGCAACCGTAAATCAAGGCAACCATAAATCGAGGCAACAATAAATCAAGGCAACCATAAATCAGACAACCATAAATCGAGTCAACTCTAAATCAGGGCAACCATATATCGAGGCAACCGCAACCAAAAATTTGGGCACTATTAAATCCAGGCAAAATAAATAGAGGCAATTGTAAATCTGGGCAAACATAAATTGAGGCAACCATATACCAGAGCAATTATAAATCAGAGCAAGCATAATTGGGGCAGTTGTAGATTAGGAAACACCTCTCAAATGAGACAAATTTGTCAAATTCATTCACTACTTGGTAGATATTTCGGAACGAGATGTAACACAATTAAGTTTTTATATAAACAAAGATCAATGCATAAAAAGGGAAGCATTATTACCATATAAACTATGATGATCAATGCATAATAAAACCTAAAGATTACTTGATAGGTGAGTTAGTACAGAAAATCAAAGCTTTTATAAAGAAAGGCAATGTGCACATCAGAGTAGTTAATCTCTTTAAGGCTAAAACACTGAAATCACACAAACACATTGTCATTTGTTTTACTTCGTAATGTCTCCTTTATTTAAAAAAGAAAGAAAAGAAAGAAAATAGCTAGAGAAAGATAAACAAAATAACAAACAAGACAGCGCGAATGTGGTCATAAAGTCAAGCTTATTATTATTATTATTATTATTATTATTATTATTATTATTATTATTATTATTATTATAAATTATAAATTATTAAAAAGATTAAAGCGCGTGTAAATTGAACAAACTACTCTCCAGGTGGTAAAGCTTGGAAGTAATCAGAAACTCCTTCTCCTCTGACTTAGACAAGTTACAGACAACTAACTGAAAGCTTTTTGGGTGACGGAAATAGAATATTATATGATCTTAAAAAGGACAAAAAATTACTATTGAAAAGTATTCACTTGAATTTGAGAATAAATGAAAGGGTTAAATATATTTTTGTTCTCTAAAAAGTTTAAGAATTTTATTTTTAGTCCTTATAAAAAATTTCACTCACTTTTAGTCTTCATATTTTCCTTTGTCAATGCTTTTAGTCTCCCGTTACTTTTAATAGCGCTTGGAGCACTAATAAAAGCGCAAAAAAAACTCTATTAAAAGTCATTAGAGTCATTAGAGACTAAAAGGATTGATGAAAAAAATGCGGAACAAAAAGTGAACAACTTTTTTTAAAGGAACAATTTTTTTTCAAATTTTATAAGAAAAATGTATTTAACTCTAAATTAAATAATAATCGCATACTATTGTTATTTGTTTTAACTTCTTCTCCTATGACTCAAACACGTTACAGACAACTAATTGAAAGTTTTTGGGTGACAAAAATAGAAATATAATATATGATCTTTAAAAGGACAAAACTTACAGTTAAAAAATTGATTTGAATTTGAGAATAAATGAAAGAGTTAAATATAATTTTGTTGTCTAAAAAATTTAAGAATTTTAATTTTAGTCGTTATAAAAAATTGCACTCAATTTTAGTCTTCAGTTTTAATTTATATACTATATATGTCTCCTTTATTTAAAAAGAGAAAGAAAGAAAGAAAATAGTCATAGAAAATTAAGCGAATTTTCAGAACGCTCGATTCAGCCAGTAAAAGGCCGCATCGTTTTCTTTTCACCATCGTTGAGAAATAAGAAGGTGGAGAATAACTAGTGACGGTAAATCCTAAGCGGTTAATATGCGAGACCATGAGTATTTACGCAGATTAGAAATTTGGATTATGAAAGTTTCAAGTAAATTTAAAAGTTACCTCAATTTGATTGTGCAACGGAAGCACCATCTGAGCACAAGAATCAGATATCAGAAATCCGCCCCGGCAATTTTCCCGTGCGTATGTCTGTTAGAACGATCTCGGACGAATCTTGAAAAGTTCCACAATCTTCTTCCTAAAATAAATCAAAATTTCTTAATCAATTCAAATTCAAGCGCTAATCAGATTGAACCAACAACTCAAGTAAGGGAAGCAAGGGAAACATTTTATTCAAATTAAATATTAAATAAGGGGAAGTAACTTGTCTCCCCTTTGCTTAAGTTTTAACTCCCAAACAAGCAAAAGAGAAGTCCCCTCCTTTTCTTTCTTAAACATCAAAACAAAAACAAAAGGGCTTTGGCTCCCCCTGCATCCTGTCCTTTCTCTTCCCTTCCCTTCCCTCCCCTACCCTTCCCTTCCCTTCCCATCCCATCCCATCCCATCCCATCCCATCCCATCCCTACCCTCCCCTACCCTTTTTAAAGTTAAAAGTTTAACATCCTCAGCTTGAAGTTATGGACTTGATGCCTACTAATAAGATAAATCCCACTGACACACTCCAATACTCCATACATAGTAACTATTGGGAAAAACCCAAGTCCCACATTGACTAGAGATATGGTCTCATAAGAGTATATAGTGAAAGGGCAGTCCTCACCTTACAAGTCGGTTTTGTGGGGTTGAGTTTAGTGTTTAGAATCGCGCGCTATAGCGGCGTGGCGGAGCGGCCCCTGGCCGCGACGTCGACAGCATGGCGGAGCAGTTCTCCTTCGCGGTAGTCGGGGGCGCGATAGCGGCAGTTCGGCGGCGAGTTCTGCGCAGGTTTTGTGGGTCTGGGTCGAAAGACCCGAAGCGTCTTCCCTAGGTTGAAGACAGAGATGCGTAATGACCATAACGCCCTTAATGAGACAGATGCGTAATGACCATAACGCCCTCAATGAGACAGATGCGTAATGATGATAACGCCATTAATGAATTAGAACGTTGGGTTTTTTATTTATGGGTACTATTGGAGTTTCGCGTTTAAGTTAACAGATTAACAAATTAGGGTTTTTAAAATAAATGTTACTGTTCATTGTCAAGCTTACTTCTGTTTTCTTTCACGTTTTCTTCCTTCTACGTGAACCTGTTTCACGTTTTCTTCTCTTCTACCTGAACACGACACTCTGCTCCACCGCCCAACTGAGCTCCACCGCGCCCCACTGTGCTCCACCGCGCCCTACTTTGCTTCTCTCCTCACTGTTGCGCTGTTATCTGTTTTTCTCTGTTTTATTTTTCAGTTTCCTTCTCTGTTTTTTATTCTCCCTGTTTCTCTTCTGTTTTTATTGATATTTTAATATCAGTTTCAGTATTTCATTACAAATATCAGTTTCTCTGCCAATTCTTCGCTTTGTTCATTTGTTGATTTTTGGTTTATGTTATTTTTAGTATGTTATTGAAATTTGAGAAACTTAGGACATTTTAGGTTAAGTTTGAATGTGGTGGATTTTGAATCTTTTTAATTATTTTTAAGAATTTTCATGCATATAGTATTTATCCTGTATTTGTGAATTACATTTCGAAATAGCGGTCATCCCGCTATCCGCTATACCGCTATAGCGTTTTTTAGGCCGACCGCTATCCGGGATTTAAAACACTGGTTGAGTTAGGCCTAAACCACATTCTAAGATGGTATCTAAGCCTATCCTAGATCCTTCGGGCCACCCACCATTATTATCCATGCACCAAGCCCAATAGTGCTGGGCGTGAGGGGGTGTATTGGGAAAAACCCAAGTCCCACATTGACTAGAGATATAGTCTCATAAGAGTATATAATGAAAGGGCAATCCTCACCTTACAAGCCGGTTTTGTGGGGTTGAGTTAGGCCTAAACCACATTCTAAGAGTAACAAATACCAAATAAATTTTTTATTAAGCTTAAAAGCAAAAAATTATGCATTGGAAAATAATGATGGCTATTTGACTGTAAAAAAAGCATTAATATTATTAAGAGACTAAAAGACTATTATGCACCTTAGCCCAAAGAGCCATCTCCACGACATCTATACCAACAACCTTAGGAAGACGACCCAAAACATCTTTGCATATGGTCAAGATGCCGAGAAGGAAGCGATTCCTACAAGAAAATAGATAGGCATGATTAGAAAACTTCCCTCCCCTCAAACACGTTACACACAACTAATTGAAAGCTTTCTGGGTGACGAAAATACAAATATGAGCACAAGAATCAGATATATCAGAACTCCCCTCAATTTGATTGTGCAATTGAAGCAACATATGAGCACAAGAATCAGATATATCAGAACTCCACTCCGACAATCTTCCCGCGCGTCCGTTAGAACAATCTACGGCAAGTCTTGGAAAGTTCCAGAATCTTCTTCCTAAATGAAATCACAATTTCTTAATCAATTCAAGCGCTAATTAATCATAAAATGCGGTCACAACTTTCAAAAGGGAAGACAGAGATTCTGTGGCCCTAAACTTGAAAGGACATAAACCAACAATTCACCAAACAGAAGCCACTACTTCAAGCGTATTCTTAGTTTCTTACTCATCATAAATATTAAACCTCAATACCATTTAAGACAGAGAAAATATCACCATTTAAGCGCAAATGTGATCATAAAGTCAAGCTAATTATTATTATTATAAATTATTATAAAGATTAACGCACATGTGAATTGAACAAACTACAGTCCAGGAGGTACAGCTTGGAAGTAATCAGAAACTTCTTCTCCTCTGACTCAGACACGTTACAGACAACTAATTTAAAGCTTTTTGGGTGACGAAAATAGAAATATTTTAACTTATATATATTATTTATGATCTTATTAACATATTATATATGTTCTTTTTTTTTTTTTACAATAATATTATTTATGTTCTTAAAAAGGACAAAAATGTACTATTGAAAAATATTGACTTGAATATGAGAATAAATGAAAGGGTTAAATATATTTTTGTTCTATAAAAAGTTTAAGAATTTCATTTTTAGTCCTTATAAAAAATTTCCCTCACTTTCAATCCTCATATTTTCCTTTGTCAATGCTTTTAGTCTCCCATTACTTTTAATAGCGCTTGGAACGCTAATAAAAGCGCAAAAAAAAACTCTATTAAAAGTCATTAGTGACTAAAAGCATTGACGAGAAAAAAATGAAACAAAAAGTGAGCAATACTTCTTCTGAAACATTGACTTTCAACTCTATCTCGGTCATAGCCAAAGTAACAAGACCACCATCTAGCACATTCCTCTGAGTAGAAACAGGGGATGTATTTTCCTATTTCACATTTTTGTAGAAATAAATAAATCAGCTTGAAGTTATGGACTTGATGACTACTAATAAGATAAATCGCACCGACACACTCCAATACTCCATACATAGTAACGAATACCAAATAATTATTTACTAAGCAGTAAAGCAAAAAATATTCATTGGAAAAGAATGATGGCTATTTGACTGTAAAAAAGCATTAAAATTGAGAGACTAAAAGACTATATGCACCTTAGCCAAAAGAGCCATCTCCACGACATCTATACCAACAACCTTAAGAAGACATCCCAAAACATCTTTGCATATGGTCAAGATGCCGAGAAGGAAGTGATTCCTACAAGAAAATAAATACACATGATTAGAAAACGTCCCTCCCCTCACATAGAACTCAATCACTAAATTAATGCTTAGATTAACATTCCTCTCAACAATATTAGCTGTCATCAATATTGTGCATTGTCCAATCCATTGCGGGGGAGCCACACTTTGGCTACTATGATTACCAAACCACTACCAAGAGAACATTCATCAGTTCAAGAAGCAAATGACTAGAAAGACATTAACAAACAAAAATAAGAGCAAGAACTAGTTGCTTCTGTGACGGCTGCTTTGTCATGAACTATGAACAATATGTTCAGAATTAGAGCAGCGTAAATGTACATCCATTGGGATCGTTTGTTATATAACTTCTACTCTTGAGAGATACTTTAGCTGGAATAGTTTTGCAAGCTGCAAGCACAAGAAAAGATTTTTTTACCGTGTTAAATACTGAACAGGATATCCACCAAAGCCACCACAGAGGCTACAAAATCAACGATAACCAAAACTAAGAGAAGAAAAGGCAGAAAAAAAAAGCGGTTGTACTCTGACCTTTTGATAATGCTGCAGGAAATAGCAGTGTCACCAACAATACAAATGTGGAATTCCACAAATAATCACTTAACTATCCTTCCAACAAAATGGAACTATTCAACCAATCTAATCAGTTGAAGATTTAACTATCTATCTTACCAAAAAGCAGCCAAATTCAATAAGAACAATAAAAAAGGGAAGCAACATTACCATATAAACTATGATCAATGCATAATAAAACCTAAACATTATTTGATAGTTGAGTTAGTACAGAAAATCAAAGTTTTCATAAAGAAAGGCAATGTGCACATCAGAGTAGTTAATCTCTTCAAAGCTAAAACACTGAAATCACACAAACACATTGTCATTTGTTTTACTTCGAAAAATATGTCCCATTTATTTAAAAAAAGAAAGAAAATAGCTAGAGATGGTGAAACAAAATGACAAACACGACAGCGCAAATGTGATCATAAAGTCAAGCTAATTATTATTATTATAAATTATTATAAAGATTAAAGCACATGTGAATTGAACAAACTACAGTCCAGGAGGTACAGCTTGGAAGTAATCAGAAACTTCTTCTCCTCTGACTTAGACACGTTACAGACAACTAATTTAAAGCTTTTTGGGTGACGAAAATAGAAATATTTTAACTTATATATATTATTTATGATCTTATTAACATATTATATATATTCTTTTTTTTTTACAATAATATTATTTATGTTCTTAAAAAGGACAAAAATGTACTATTGAAAAATATTGACTTGAATATGAGAATAAATGAAAGGGTTAAATATATTTTTGTTCTATAAAAAGTTTAAGAATTTCATTTTTAGTCCTTATAAAAAATTTCCCTCACTTTCAATCCTCATATTTTCCTTTGTCAATGCTTTTAGTCTCCCATTACTTTTAATAGCGCTTGGAACGCTAATAAAAGCGCAAAAAAAAACTCTATTAAAAGTCATTAGTGACTAAAAGCATTGACGAGAAAAAAATGAAACAAAAAGTGAGCAATACTTCTTCTGAAACATTGACTTTCAACTCTATCTCGGTCATAGCCAAAGTAACAAGACCACCATCTAGCACATTCCTCTGAGTAGAAACAGGGGATGTATTTTCCTATTTCACATTTTTGTAAAAATAAATAAATTAGCTTGAAGTTATGGACTTGACGACTACTAATAAGATAAATCGCACTGACACACTCCAATACTCCATACATAGTAACGAATACCAAAAAATTATTTACTAAGCAGTAAAGCAAAAAATATTCATTGGAAAAGAATGATGGCTATTTGACTGTAAAAAAGCATTAAAATTGAGAGACTAAAAGACTATATGCACCGTAGCAAAAAGAGCCATCTCCACGACATCTATACCAACAACCTTAGGAAGACATCCCAAAACATCTTTGCATATGGTCAAGATGCCGAGAAGGAAGTGATTCCTACAAGAAAATAAATACACATGATTAGAAAACGTCCCTCCCCTCACATAGAACTCAATCACTAAATTAATGCTTAGATTAACATTCCTCTCAACAATATTAGCTGTCATCAATATTGTGCATTGTCCAATCCATTGCGGGGGAGCCACACTTTGGCTACTATGATTACCAAACCACTAGCAAGAAAACATTCATCAGTTCAAGAAGCAAATGACTAGAAAGACATTAACAAACAAACATAAGAGCAAGAACTAGTTGCTTCTGTGACGGCTGCTTTGTCATGAACTATGAACAATATGTTCAGAATTAGAGCAGCGTAAATGTACATCCATTGGGATCGTTTGTTATATAACTTCTACTCTTGAGAGATACTTTAGCTGGAATAGTTTTGCAAGCTGCAAGCACAAGAAAAGATTTTTTTACCGTGTTAAATACTGAACAGGATATCCACCAAAGCCACCACAGAGGCTACAAAATCAAGGATAACCAAAACTAAGAGAAGAAAAGGCAGAAAAAAAAAGCGGTTGTACTCTGACCTTTTGATAATGCTGCAGGAAATAGCAGTGTCACCAACAATACAAATGTGGAATTCCACAAATAATCACTTAACTATCCTTCCAACAAAATGGAACTATTCAACCAATCTAATCAGTTGAAGATTTAACTATCTATCTTACCAAAAAGCAGCCAAATTCAATAAGAACAATAAAAAAGGGAAGCAACATTACCATATAAACTATGATCAATGCATAATAAAACCTAAACATTATTTGATAGTTGAGTTAGTACAGAAAATCAAAGTTTTCATAAAGAAAGGCAATGTGCACATCAGAGTAGTTAACTCTTCAAAGCTAAAACACTGAAATCACACAAACACATTGTCATTTGTTTTACTTCAAAAAATATGTCCCATTTATTTAAAAAAAGAAAGAAAATAGCTAGAGATGGTGAAACAAAATGACAAACACGACAGCGCAAATGTGATCATAAAGTCAAGCTAATTATTATTATTATAAATTATTATAAAGATTAAAGCACATGTGAATTGAACAAACTACAGTCCAGGAGGTACAGCTTGGAAGTAATCAGAAACTTCTTCTCCTCTGACTTAGACACGTTACAGACAACTAATTTAAAGCTTTTTGGGTGACGAAAATAGAAATATTTTAACTTATATATATTATTTATGATCTTATTAACATATTATATATGTTCTTTTTTTTTTACAATAATATTATTTATGTTCTTAAAAAGGACAAAAATGTACTATTGAAAAATATTGACTTGAATATGAGAATAAATGAAAGGGTTAAATATATTTTTGTTCTATAAAAAGTTTAAGAATTTCATTTTTAGTCCTTATAAAAAATTTCCCTCACTTTCAATCCTCATATTTTCCTTTGTCAATGCTTTTAGTCTCCCATTACTTTTAATAGCGCTTGGAACGCTAATAAAAGCGCAAAAAAAACTCTATTAAAAATCATTAGTGACTAAAAGCATTGACGAGAAAAAAATGAAACAAAAAGTGAGCAATACTTCTTCTGAAACATTGACTTTCAACTCTATCTCGGTCATAGCCAAAGTAAGAAGACCACCATCTAGCACATTCCTCTGAGTAGAAACAGGGGATGTATTTTCCTATTTCACTTTTTGTAGAAATAAAAATCAGCTTGAAGTTATGGACTTGACGACTACTAATAAGATAAATCGCACTGACACACTCCAATACTCCATACATAGTAACGAATAACAAATAATTGTTTACTAAGCAGTAAAGCAAAAAATATTCATTGGAAAAGAATGATGGCTATTGGACTGTAAAAAAGCATTAAAATTGAGAGACTAAAAGACTATATGCACCTTAGCCAAAAGAGCCATCTCCACGACATCTATACCAACAACCTTAGGAAGACATCCCAAAACATCTTTGCATATGGTCAAGATGCCGAGAAGGAAGTGATTCCTACAAGAAAATAAATACACTTGATTAGAAAACGTCCCTCCCCTCACATTGAACTCAATCACTAAATTAATGCTTAGATTAACATTCCTCTCAACAAGATTAGCTGTCATCAATATTGTGCATTGTCCAATCCATTGCGGGGGAGCCAAACTTTGGCTACTATGATTACCAAACCACTAACAAGAAAACATTCATCAGTTCAAGAAGCAAATGACTAGAAAGACATTAACAAACAAACATAAGAGCAAGAACTAGTTGCTTCTGTGACGGCTGCTTTGTCATGAACTATGAACAATATGTTCAGAATTAGAGCAGCGTAAATGTACATCCATTGGGATCGTTTGTTATATAACTTCTACTCTTGAGAGATACTTTAGCTGGAATAGTTTTGCAAGCTGCAAGCACAAGAAAAGATTTTTTTACCGTGTTAAATACTGAACAGGATATCCACCAAAGCCACCACAGAGGCTACAAAATCAAGGATAACCAAAACTAAGGGAAGAAAAGGCAGAAAAAAAAAGTGGTTGTACTCTGACCTTTTGATAATGCTGCAGGAAATAGCAGTGTCACCAACAATACAAATGTGGAATTCCACAAATAATCACTTAACTATCCTTCTAACAAAATGGAACTATTCAACCAATCTAATCAGTTGAAGATTTCACTATCTATCTTACCAAAAAGTAGCCAAATTCAATAAGAACAATAAAAAAGGGAAGCAACATTACCATATAAACTATGATCAATGCATAATAAAACCTAAACATTATTTGATAGTTGAGTTAGTACAGAAAATCAAAGTTTTCATAAAGAAAGGCAATGTGCACATCAGAGTAGTTAATCTCTTCAAAGCTAAAACACTGAAATCACACAAACACATTGTCATTTGTTTTACTTCGAAAACTATGTCCCATTTATTTAAAAAAAGAAAGAAAAGAAAAAAAAAAGAAAGAAAATAGCTAGAGATGGTGAAACAAAATGACAAACACGACAGCGCAAATGTGATCATAAAGTCAAGCTAATTATTATTATTATAAATTATTATAAAGATTAGAGCACATGTGAATTGAACAAACTACAGTCCAGGAGGTACAGCTTGGAAGTAATCAGAAACTTCTTCTCCTCTAACTCAGACACGTTACAGACAACTAATTTAAAGCTTTTTGGGTGACGAAAATAGAAATATTTTAACTTTTATATATTATTTATGATCTTATTAACATATTATATATGTTCTTTTTTTTTTGACAATAATATTATTTATGTTCTTAAAAAGGACAAAAATGTACTATTGAAAAATATTGACTTGAATATGAGAATAAATGAAAGGGTTAAATATATTTTTGTTCTATAAAAAGTTTAAGAATTTCATTTTTAGTCCTTATAAAAAATTTCCCTCACTTTCAATCCTCATATTTTCCTTTGTCAATGCTTTTAGTCTCCCATTACTTTTAATAGCGCTTGGAACGCTAATAAAAGCGCAAAAAAAACTCTATTAAAAGTGATTAGTGACTAAAAGCATTGACGAGAAAAAAATGAAACAAAAAGTGAGCAATACTTCTTCTGAAACATTGACTTTCAACTCTATCTCAGTCATAGCCAAAGTAACAAGACCACCATCTAGCACATTCCTCTGAGTAGAAACAGGGGATGTATTTTCCTATTTCACTTTTTGTAGAAATAAATAAATCAGCTTGAAGTTATGGACTTGACGACTACTAATAAGATAAATCGCACCGACACACTCCAATACTCCATACATAGTAACGAATACCAAATAATTGTTTACTAAGCAGTAAAGCAAAAAATATTCATTGGAAAAGAATGATGGCTATTTGACTGTAAAAAAGCATTAAAATTGAGAGACTAAAAGACTATATGCACCGTAGCAAAAAGAGCCATCTCCACGACATCTATACCAACAACCTTAGGAAGACATCCCAAAACATCTTTGCATATGGTCAAGATGCCGAGAAGGAAGTGATTCCTACAAGAAAATAAATACACATGATTAGAAAACGTCCCTCCCCTCACATAGAACTCAATCACTAAATTAATGCTTAGATTAACATTCCTCTCAACAATATTAGCTGTCATCAATATTGTGCATTGTCCAATCCATTGCGGGGGAGCCACACTTTGGCTACTATGATTACCAAACCACTAACAAGAAAACATTCATCAGTTCAAGAAGCAAATGACTAGAAAGACATTAACAAACAAACATAAGAGCAAGAACTAGTTGCTTCTGTGACGGCTGCTTTGTCATGAACTATGAACAATATGTTCAGAATTAGAGCAGCGTAAATGTACATCCATTGGGATCGTTTGTTATATAACTTCTACTCTTGAGAGATACTTTAGCTGGAATAGTTTTGCAAGCTGCAAGCACAAGAAAAGATTTTTTTACCGTGTTAAATACTGAACAGGATATCCACCAAAGCCACCACAGAGGCTACAAAATCAAGGATAACCAAAACTAAGGGAAGAAAAGGCAGAAAAAAAAAGCGGTTGTACTCTGACCTTTTGATAATGCTGCAGGAAATAGCAGTGTCACCAACAATACAAATGTGGAATTCCACAAATAATCGCTTAACTATCCTTCCAACATAATGGAACTATTCAACCAGTCTAATCAGTTGAAGATTTCACTATCTATCTTACCAAAAAGCAGCCAAATTCAATAAGAACAATAAAAAAGGGAAGCAACATTACCATATAAACTATGATCAATGCATAATAAAACCTAAACATTATTTGATAGTTGAGTTAGTACAGAAAATCAAAGTTTTCATAAAGAAAGGCAATGTGCACATCAGAGTAGTTAATCTCTTCAAAGCTAAAACACTGAAATCACACAAACACATTGTCATTTGTTTTACTTCGAAAAATATGCCCCATCTATTTAAAAAAAGAAAGAAAATAGCTAGAGATGGTGAAACAAAATGACAAACACGACAGCGCAAATGTGATCATAAAGTCAAGCTAATTATTATTATTATAAATTATTATAAAGATTAAAGCACATGTGAATTGAACAAACTACAGTCCAGGAGGTACAGCTTGGAAGTAATCAGAAACTTCTTCTCCTCTGACTTAGACACGTTACAGACAACTAATTTAAAGCTTTTTGGGTGACGAAAATAGAAATATTTTAACTTATATATATTATTTATGATCTTATTAACATATTATATATGTTCTTTTTTTTTTTACAATAATATTATTTATGTTCTTAAAAAGGACAAAAATGTACTATTGAAAAATATTGACTTGAATATGAGAATAAATGAAAGGGTTAAATATATTTTTGTTCTATAAAAAGTTTAAGAATTTCATTTTTAGTCCTTATAAAAAATTTCCCTCACTTTCAATCCTCATATTTTCCTTTGTCAATGCTTTTAGTCTCTCATTACTTTTAATAGCGCTTGGAACGCTAATAAAAGCGCAAAAAAAACTCTATTAAAAGTCATTAGTGACTAAAAGCATTGACGAGAAAAAAATGAAACAAAAAGTGAGCAATACTTCTTCTGAAACATTGACTTTCAGCTCTATCTCGGTCATAGCCAAAGTAACAAGACCACCATCTAGCACATTCCTCTGAGTAGAAACAGGGGATGTATTTTCCTATTTCACATTTTTGTAGAAATAAATAAATCAGCTTGAAGTTATGGACTTGACGACTACTAATAAGATAAATCGCACCGACACACTCCAATACTCCATACATAGTAACGAATACCAAATAATTATTTACTAAGCAGTAAAGCAAAAAATATTCATTGGAAAAGAATGATGGCTATTTGACTGTAAAAAAGCATTAAAATTGAGAGACTAAAAGACTATATGCACCTTAGCCAAAAGAGCCATCTACACGACATCTATACCAACAACCTTAAGAAGACATCCCAAAACATCTTTGCATATGGTCAAGATGCCGAGAAGGAAGTGATTCCTACAAGAAAATAAATACACTTGATTAGAAAACGTCCCTCCCCTCACATTGAACTCAATCACTAAATTAATGCTTAGATTAACATTCCTCTCAACAAGATTAGGTGTCATCAATATTGTGCATTGTCCAATCCATTGCGGGGGAGCCACGCTTTGGCTACTATGATTACCAAACCACTAACAAGAAAACATTCATCAGTTCAAGAAGCAAATGACTAGAAAGACATTAACAAACAAACATAAGAGCAAGAACTAGTTGCTTCTGTGACGGCTGCTTTGTCATGAACTATGAACAATATGTTCAGAATTAGAGCAGCGTAAATGTACATCCATTGGGATCGTTTGTTATATAACTTCTACTCTTGAGAGATACTTTAGCTGGAATAGTTTTGCAAGCTGCAAGCACAAGAAAAGATTTTTTTACCGTGTTAAATACTGAACAGGATATCCACCAAAGCCACCACAGAGGCTACAAAATCAAGGATAACCAAAACTAAGGGAAGAATAGGCAGAAAAAAAAAGCGGTTGTGCTCTGACCTTTTGATAATGCTGCAGGAAATAGCAGTGTCACCAACAATACAAATGTGGAATTCCACAAATAATCGCTTAACTATCCTTCCAACATAATGGAACTATTCAACCAATCTAATCAGTTGAAGATTTCACTATCTATCTTACCAAAAAGCAGCCAAATTCAATAAGAACAATAAAAAAGGGAAGCAACATTACCATATAAACTATGATCAATGCATAATAAAACCTAAACATTATTTGATAGTTGAGTTAGTACAGAAAATCAAAGTTTTCATAAAGAAAGGCAATGTGCACATCAGAGTAGTTAATCTCTTCAAAGCTAAAACACTGAAATCACACAAACACATTGTCATTTGTTTTACTTCGAAAACTATGTCCCATTTATTTAAAAAAAGAAAGAAAAGAAAAAAAAAAGAAAGAAAATAGCTAGAGATGGTGAAACAAAATGACAAACACGACAGCGCAAATGTGATCATAAAGTCAAGCTAATTATTATTATTATAAATTATTATAAAGATTAGAGCACATGTGAATTGAACAAACTACAGTCCAGGAGGTACAGCTTGGAAGTAATCAGAAACTTCTTCTCCTCTAACTCAGACACGTTACAGACAACTAATTTAAAGCTTTTTGGGTGACGAAAATAGAAATATTTTAACTTATATATATTATTTATGATCTTATTAACATATTATATATGTTCTTTTTTTTTTGACAATAATATTATTTATGTTCTTAAAAAGGACAAAAATGTACTATTGAAAAATATTGACTTGAATATGAGAATAAATGAAAGGGTTAAATATATTTTTGTTCTATAAAAAGTTTAAGAATTTCATTTTTAGTCCTTATAAAAAATTTCCCTCACTTTCAATCCTCATATTTTCCTTTGTCAATGCTTTTAGTCTCCCATTACTTTTAATAGCGCTTGGAACGCTAATAAAAGCGCAAAAAAAACTCTATTAAAAGTCATTAGTGACTAAAAGCATTGACGAGAAAAAAATGAAACAAAAAGTGAGCAATACTTCTTCTGAAACATTGACTTTCAACTCTATCTCGGTCATAGCCAAAGTAACAAGACCACCATCTAGCACATTCCTCTAAGTAGAAACAGGGGATGTATTTTCCTATTTCACTTTTTGTAGAAATAAATAAATCAGCTTGAAGTTATGGACTTGACGACTACTAATAAGATAAATCGCACCGACACACTCCAATACTCCATACATAGTAACGAATACCAAATAATTGTTTACTAAGCAGTAAAGCAAAAAATATTCATTGGAAAAGAATGATGGCTATTTGACTGTAAAAAAGCATTAAAATTGAGAGACTAAAAGACTATATGCACCGTAGCAAAAAGAGCCATCTCCACGACATCTATACCAACAACCTTAGGAAGACATCCCAAAACATCTTTGCATATGGTCAAGATGCCGAGAAGGAAGTGATTCCTACAAGAAAATAAATACACATGATTAGAAAACGTCCCTCCCCTCACATAGAACTCAATCACTAAATTAATGCTTAGATTAACATTCCTCTCAACAATATTAGCTGTCATCAATATTGTGCATTGTCCAATCCATTGCGGGGGAGCCACACTTTGGCTACTATGATTACCAAACCACTAACAAGAAAACATTCATCAGTTCAAGAAGCAAATGACTAGAAAGACATTAACAAACAAACATAAGAGCAAGAACTAGTTGCTTCTGTGACGGCTGCTTTGTCATGAACTATGAACAATATGTTCAGAATTAGAGCAGCGTAAATGTACATCCATTGGGATCGTTTGTTATATAACTTCTACTCTTGAGAGATACTTTAGCTGGAATAGTTTTGCAAGCTGCAAGCACAAGAAAAGATTTTTTTACCGTGTTAAATACTGAACAGGATATCCACCAAAGCCACCACAGAGGCTACAAAATCAAGGATAACCAAAACTAAGGGAAGAAAAGGCAGAAAAAAAAAGCGGTTGTACTCTGACCTTTTGATAATGCTGCAGGAAATAGCAGTGTCACCAACAATACCAATGTGGAATTCCACAAATAATCGCTTAACTATCCTTCCAACAAAATGGAACTATTCAACAAATCTAATCAGTTGAAGATTTCACTATCTATCTTACCAAAAAGCAGCCAAATTCAATAAGAACAATAAAAAAGGGAAGCAACATTACCATATAAACTATGATCAATGCATAATAAAACCTAAACATTATTTGATAGTTGAGTTAGTACAGAAAATCAAAGTTTTCATAAAGAAAGGCAATGTGCACATCAGAGTAGTTAATCTCTTCAAAGCTAAAACACTGAAATCACACAAACACATTGTCATTTGTTTTACTTCGAAAAATATGCCCCATTTATTTAAAAAAAGAAAGAAAAGAAAAAAAAGAAAGAAAATAGCTAGAGATGGTGAAACAAAATGACAAACACGACAGCGCAAATGTGATCATAAAGTCAAGCTAATTATTATTATAAATTATTATAAAGATTAAAGCACATGTGAATTGAACAAACTACAGTCCAGGAGGTACAGCTTGGAAGTAATCAGAAACTTCTTCTCCTCTAACTCAGACACGTTACAGACAACTAATTTAAAGCTTTTTGGGTGACGAAAATAGAAATATTTTAACTTATATACATTATTTATGATCTTATTAACATATTATATATGTTCTTTTTTTTTGACAATAATATTATTTATGTTCTTAAAAAGGACAAAAATGTACTATTGAAAAATATTGACTTGAATATGAGAATAAATGAAAGGGTTAAATATATTTTTGTTCTATAAAAAGTTTAAGAATTTCATTTTTAGTCCTTATAAAAAATTTCCCTCACTTTCAATCCTCATATTTTCCTTTGTCAATGTTTTTAGTCTCCCATTACTTTTAATAGCGCTTGGAACGCTAATAAAAGCGCAAAAAAAAACTCTATTAAAAGTCATTAGTGACTAAAAGCATTGACGAGAAAAAAATGAAACAAAAAGTGAGCAATTTTTTTTAAAGGAACAAATGTTATTTTTTTTTCAAATTTTATAAGAAAAATGTATTTCACTCAGTATTAGTCCTCAATTTCAATTTATATACTTTATATGTCTCCTTTATTTAAATAAATAAAGAAAATAGCCAGAGAAAGTTAAGCGGATTTTCAAAACGCTCGATTCATGAAGTAAAAGGCCATGTCATTTTCTTTTCACTACCGTTGAGAAACAAGAAGAAGGTGGAGAATAACTAATGACGGTAAATCCTAAGTGGTTAATATGAAACCATGACTACTTACGCAGATCAAAAATTTGGATTATAAAAGTTTCAAGTAAATTTAAAAGTTACCTCAGTTTGATTGCACAACTGAAGCACGTTATGAGAGCAAGAATCATATATCGGAAATCTGCTCCGGCAATTTTCTCGCGCGTGTTAGAACAATGTCCGACGAGTCTTGAAAAGTTCCAGAATCATCCTAAAATATGTTAAATTCTAATTGGTTGAAGAGATGTTTGGCTCTATATGTTAAATTCTATTTTGTCTGTCATCAAAAATTGATTCCAACCTTAAGCTAAAGCAAATGTGTTGAAGGTCTAGTCAACTGAAATTCTTTTTTTTGACTCATAGTCAACTGAAATTCTACGTACCAAGAATCGTCCTTTTCCTATTTTCTTTAATCACATTCTTCTCCAACATTACACTATGACAAATTCTGCCTAGCTTCTTTTCCACCCATTCATTCTTGTCCTTTATACATGTCTTGATTTTCCATATAATAATTGAATTCCACTATACTTCCGTACCAAGTTTATAAGAACAAGATATCAATCAGAAATGAGAGTGATTCATGAGATAAGAAAAAAAACAACAAATTCAAAATCCTGTTAAGCACTTAACGAACTTCAAAAAATAATTATAAAGTTAAATCAATAAAATTGGGTAAGAAATCAAATCCCTAATTCCTCCACACGAAAATTAGATAATAACAATAAAATCAAGATAAAGAAAAGAACATGTTTAAAAAGCATTGTAGATAGACGCACCCCATTCATACGCATTAAGTGATGTTCCCAATGTTTTGAATTGAACAAAAAATAGAGAAAGAAAGAGAAGAAATGTTGTTATTGAGTTTCAGAAAGAATGAAAACAACAACCAACAACGGACAATCGTAACTATTTGAGGTTGTCTAAGATTGTGTTTGGTTCCACGTCCAATAGCCTAAAACATGTGTTTGTAATGAGTCAAATCAAATGGGATTTTACTTGACTGAAGAGATGTTTGGCTCTACATGTTAACCTCAATTTTGTCTGTCATCCAAAATTGATGCCAGACTAAAGCTAAATCTAAGTGTGTCGAAGGTCTATTCAACTGAAATTCTACGTACCAAGAATCATCCTTTTCCTATTTTCTTCAATCACATTCTTTTCCAACGGACACAATGACAAACTCTGCCTAGCTTCTTTTCCACCCATTCATCTTGTCTTTTATACATGTCTTGATTTTCCAAATAATAATTGAATTCCACTACACTTCCATACCAAGTTTATAAGAACAAAGTATCAATCGGAAATCAGAAATGAGAGTGATTCATGAGATAAGAAAACAAACAACAAATTCAAAGTCCTACCATCAATAAATTATTATTATTCTAAAATTAAATCAATCAAATTCAGAAAGAAATCAAAGCCCTAAATCCTCAACACGCAGAATTAGATAATGACAATAAAAACAAGACAAAGAAAAGAACCATTTTAAGTGATGTTCCCAAATTTTGAATTAAACAAAAAATAGAAAAAGAAAGAAAGAGAAAAAACCTTGGTAAAAAGCATTAAGCGATGCTGCTATGCTGTTTGGGAGTTGCGACATGCATATATGAGAGTGGCCGTGGGGTTGTGTTTAAGAACAAAAACCCTATCTTTCTTGGATATGTTGTTTTTTGCTTCGCACGATCAGCTGTAACGAATAGCGCTTCCTAATCTTTGTCTTCCACCGCTGTCAGTTCACGTGATTTGCTGTGTTGAATATCGAGAAACTGGTTCTTGGGTTTGGGTTTGGTTCTTGGGTTAGGGTTTGGTTGGTTCTTGGGGACAGTGGAACCAGTTGTGGTGTTTTCGTCAATTGCGGAGGAGTGGGAGGAGATGGTTGTGATAGTTATTGTGGTGGTGAATACAATGCCAGAGGCAAGCAAAGAAGCAGCGCACAAAAAAGAGAAAGTGGTTAAATATAATTTTTGTTATCTAAAAAATTTAAGAATTTTCTTTTTAGTCTTCATAAAAAAGTTTACTCACTTTTAGTTGTGACATTCTCCTTTGTCAATGTTTTTAGTCTTTCATTACTTTTAATAGCACTTGAAACGCAATTAAAAGACCACAAACAAAACGCTTTTAAAAGTCACGAGAGACTAAAAGCATTCTCGAGAAAAATGCGGGAATCAAAAGTGAATAAATTTTTTTAAAAATGACTAAAAACAAAATTTTCAGATTTTATAAGGAAAAAATATATTTAAAGCTAAATTAAATAATAATCACATATTATTGTTATTTCTCTTACTTTGAAATATATGTCCCCTTTATTAAAAAACAAAGAAAAGAAAGAAAATAAACAGAGAAAGTGAAACAAAATCACAAAGAAAGAATTTTAATTTATTTTTGTGGAGGCATTGCTTATTATAAGCTTCACGTCGAGCATGTGTAGTTACTGATACATTATAAACCGCCCTCTAAATCAAGAATTATTATTAATATTATTATTAATAATAATTATAAAGATAAAGATTAAAACTACAATCAAGTGGTTCAGCGCGTTACAGACAACTAATTGAAAGCTTTATAGGTGACAAAAATACAAATATTTTAATTTATAAATGATCTTAAATACGACAAAAAATTATTGTTAAAAATTAAAATATATTGATTTAAAATTTGAGCAAAAATGAAAGGGTTAAATATAATTTTTCTACTCAAAAAATTTAAAAATTTATTTTTTGTCTGTATAAAAAAATTACTCACTTTCGGTCGTGACATTTTCCTTTGTCAATACTTTTAGTCTCTCATTACTTTTAATAGCATTTGGAACGCTATTAAAATACGCAAAAAAAAACGCTATTTAAAGTCACTATAGACTAAAAGCATTGACGAGAAAAATGCGAGAAGTAAAAGTAAATAAACATTTTAAAGCGACTAATTTTTTTTTCAGATTTTATAAGGAAAATAATATATTTAAACCTAAATTAAATAACAATCGCACATTATTGTTATTTCTCTTACTTTGAAATATATGTCTCCTTCACTTAAAAATAAGACAAAAGAAAATAAAGAAAATAGCCAAAGAAAGTGAAACAAAATAACAAGAGAGAATTTTACTTTATTTTTGTGGAGGCACCACTTATTATAAGCTTCGTGTTCGTGCATGTGTAATTACTGATGCATCATAAACCTCCCTCTTAATCAACAAAAGAATTATTATTATTATATTATTATTATTATTATTTATTATTATAAAGATTAAAAAACATGTGAATTGAACAAACTACAGTCAAGTGGTACATCAAAAACTTCTCCGACTCTAATACAGAAACTGATTGAAAGCTTTATAGGTGACAAAAATACAAATAGTTCAATTTATATACGATCTTAAAAACGACAAAAACTTATCGTTAACAAATATTGACTTAAAATATGAGCATAAATGACAGGGTTAAAAATAATTTTTGTTCTCTAAAAAATCTAAAAAAAATTATTCTTACTTTATTTAAAAAAATTTACTCACTTTTAGTCTTGACATTTTCCTTTGTCAATGCTCTTAGTCTCCCATTACTTTTAATAGCGTTTGGAACGCTATTAAAAGACGCAAAAAAAAACGCTATTAAAAGTCACTAGAGACTAAAATCATTGACGAGAAAAATCCGAAAATTAAAAGTGAATAAATTTTTTAAAAAAAGACTAAAAACAAATTTTTTAGATTTTATAAGGAAAAAAAATATATTTAAACCTAAATTAAATAATAATCACACATTACTGTTATTTATCTTACTATGAAATGTATTTCTCCTTTATTTAAAAAAAATAAAAAAGAAAAGAAAGAAAGAACGAAAATAGCCGGAGAAAGTGACACAAAATCACGAAGAAAGAACTTTAGTTTTTTTTTTGTCAAAAAAAAACTTTAGTTTATTTTTGTGGAGGCGCCTATTAGAAGCTTCTTATTCATGCATGTGTAATTATTGATACATCATAAACCACCATCTTTAATCAAGAAAAGATTTATTATTATTAATATTATTATTATTAAAACACATGTGAATTGAACAAACTAAGTCAGGTGGTACAGCTTGGAGTGATCAGAAACTTCTCATCTGACTCTAACACGTTATAGACGATTAATTGAAAGCTCATTAGGTGACGAAAATACAAATATCTTAACTTATATTTGATCTTAATATATGATCTTAAAAAGGACAAAAACTTACAGCAAAAAAATATTGATTAGAAATTTGAGAACAAATGAAAGGGTTAATTATAATTTTGTTCTCTAAAAAATTTAAAAAATTTATTTTTAGTCTTTATAAAAAATTTACTCACTTTTAGTTGTGTCATTTTCTTTTGACAATGCCTTTAGTCTCTCGTTACTTTTAATAGTGCTTGGAACGCTTTTAAAAGACGCTATTAAAAGTCACGAGACTAAAAACATTGACAAAAAAAATGCGGGACTTAAAAGTAAATAAATTATTGCTTCAAAAAAAAGTAAATAAATATTTTTAAAGAGACTAAAAACAAAATTCGCATATTTTATAAGGAAAATATATATATTTAAACCTAAATTAAATAATAATTGCATACTATTGTTATTTCTTTTACTTTAAAATATATGTCTCCTTTATTTAAAAAGAAAAAAGAAAATAAAAGAAAGAAAATAGCCGGAGAAGGTGAAACAAAATCACAAAAAAATGAATTTTAATTTATTTTTGTGGAGGCACCGCTTATTAGAAGCTTCATGTTCGTGAATGCGTAGTTATTAATTATTAATATATCATAAATTGCCCGCTGAATCAAGACAAAAGAATTATTATTATTACTATTATTATTATTATTTCTATTTTTATAATCACTACTACTATTACTATTAAGGTGGAGAATAACTAGAGATGGTATATCATAAGCGGTTAGTATGTGACTGTGATTATTTACGCAGACCAGAAAATTGGATTATGTAAATTTCAAGTAAATTTAAAAGTTACCTTAATTTGATCGAGTAATTGAAGCACCATCTGAGCACAAGACTCAGATATTAGAAATCCGTTCCGATAACTTTCTCACGGGTCCTTTCGAACAATCGCAGGCAACTTTGAAGATGGCACACGGCTCCCACTAAAATCCAGCCTATGTACCTGCATAATGGACACCAAATTATATACAATCCCATAAATTCTTTTTCATTAAAATAAAATGCATCGTTAACACATACTATTTACATACACAGTTGCCATTTGTGAAATAAACTCACCGTCGACTGAAATTTGAATAGCTCGGCTTGATAGTCTTGCCTATAATGGTGACGAAAAGAAATAAAAGAACTCAAACAAGCAGGCATACATAGACCACCACTTAACATTGTTGTATATTGTCGGAAGAGGTGGAAAAAAAAGGCAAACCCACAACAATAGTAATTACAGCATGACGAGAAAGCTCATGAGGGTAAAGGATAAGTGTGGGTTAGAATAAACTTCTGACCCTCTCCATTTCAGTGTATCAAGCAGACCTGCAGGCTGCTTATCCACAGTGAAACCTGATTTCAGGTCCAAGGAAGCTGGCTTCCGTTCTGTGGGGGGTTTGAGGTTATTGAGGATCCTCAAAGGTGCTGAAGCAACACCAATATGATTTGGGGGTCTGCTGTTAGAATAATTTGTTGGACTGGAAGCTTCCTTCACGAGAAACACCTTTTTCCCACACCACTGATTTGAGATCAGTAAACTTTCCAGATGTCTTTGGAGTATCACCTTTGGCATTTCCACTGCAGACAGAATGATTAATAATATGCAATGCAGAAGGTTGCTGTGGCACACTCTTGGAAGCCATATTGATCTCAGCAATTCAGACTGTTGTCTTTGGCTTTGACTTCTCAGAAGAATTATTAACCTGACAAGATATATATCAGAAAATCACGAAGGATTCTGGAAAAAATCAATCATTCATCAAATACAAGACATAGCATCCATGATGCAAGAAACTAACAACTTAAGGTACTTTTGACATACAAATAGAACCCAAAAACTGCTGCTTACTTTTGAAGTCATTGACAGATTGAGAACAAGAGGGAAGTAGTGTACTAAAGAATCCAAAAGCATCCTCCACATATTTTAATATGTAATTTATGCAACACAAACCAGTATACCATCTAGTTCAACTTTGACAATATCAAAAGATTACAATCAAACTTGTGTACCAAATTCAAATTAGCTGCCCTTTCACAAAAATATAAGAACAGACAGACATGCACACCATCAGAAGTGCCAACATTGGTGCAGGAACCAGCATGAGCATGCAAAAACAAATGTCAAGCAATGATAATGCTTAGCAAGACAGGTCGGAACACGACAAGACAAGATCCGAGTTCAGTTTTCTGTTTGGTATACTATATATCATTCAAACATAGAACAATATAATACAAAATACAAAATGATATAAAAATGGTACACTTCATTTCCACCATGGAACAAAAAATAATAGAATACAACATGCTGTTGCAACTCCTGTCTCATTTTGCCTGTGTCAAATGCTTCCATAGTTTGAATGTAGTAAAACAGATGAAATCCTGCATACTTGTAGAATTAACTGTCAGTTCATAAACGGCTTGATATACATGTATTGATTTTCCAAATAATAATAATTGAATTCCACTACACCTCCATACCAAGTAACAATCAGAACAAAAGACTGGCCTAACAGTGCAATGCAAGACACCAATGTTAACCTCTATTTTGTCTGTCATCCAAAACTGATTCCAATTTAAAGCTAAAGCTAAAGCTAAGTGTGTCGAAGGTCTATTCAACTGAAATTCTTCGTACCAAGAATCATCCGTTTCCTATTTTCTTTAATCACATCCTTCTCCAACACTATGAAAATTTCTGCCTAGCTTCTTGTCATTTATACATGTCCTGATTTCCAAATAATAAATGCCTACTAACTATCAACCAGATCTTACTTAAGAACTGAAGTTAGTGCTCCAAATTCAGGTTAGGATAACTAACTATTTGAGTTTGTAATGGGTCAAATCAAATGGGATTTTATTTAATTGAAGAAATGTTTGATTCCAACCTAAAGCTAGAGCTAAAGCTAAGTGTCTCGAAGGTCTATTCAACTGAAATTCTACGTACCAAGAATCATCCTTTTCCTATTTTCTTTAATCACATTCTTCTCCAACAGTACACAATGACAAATTCTGCCTAGCTTCTTTGCCACCCATTCATTCTTGTCCTTTATACATGACTTGATTTTCCAAATAATAGTAATTGAATTCCACTAGACTTTCATGCCAAGTAACAATCAAAACTAAGTACTAACCTAACAGTCCAATGCAACACACCAATGTTAACCTTTATTTTGTCTGTCATCAAAAATTGATTCCAACCTAAAGCTAAAGCTAAGTGTGTCGAAGGTCTATTCAACTGAAATTCTACTTACCAAGAATCATCCTTTTCCTATTTTCTTTAATCACATTTTTCTCCACACTATGACAAATTCTACCTAGCTTCTTTGCCACCCATTCATTCTTGTCCCTTATACATGTATTGATTTTCCAAATAATAATAATTGAATTCCACTACACTTCCATACCAAGTAACAATCAGAACAAACAAGAGATGAAAGCAAGAATAGATAATGAGAATAAAAACAAGATAAAGAAAAGAACATGTTTAAACCGCAGTTGTTCTGTTCCCAACGTTTTGAATTAAACGAAAAATAGAGAGAGAAAGAAAGAAAGAAAGAAAGAAAGAAAGAGAAGAAACCTTGTAATAAGCATTAAGCGATGTTGCTATGCTGTTGTAATAAGAGAGAAAGAACAAGAACCCTATCTTTCTTAGATATGTTGGTTTTTGCTTCCCACGGCTAGCTATAACGAATAGCGCTTCCTCGTCTTTGTCTTCCAGAGAGAGAGAAACTGGTTATTGGGTTTGGGTTTGGGTAGGGACGGTGGACAATGACCTAGTTGTGGTGCTTTGGTCGATTGATTGCGATAGTTATTATGAATACAATGGCAGAGGAGAGGAAAGCAAAGAAGCAGTGTACAAAAAAGAGAAAGTGGGTTCGGTGGTTCTTGGTTCTTCTTCGCAAATTGAATTGAAATTGAAGGCAGAGAAGCAGTGAACAGAAGAGAAGAGAAAGTGGGTTCGGTGGTTCTTGAATTGAATTGAAGGCAGAGAAGCGGTGCACATAAAAAAAGAAGAAGAAGAAGAATTTGCTTTGCTTTTTGGTTCGCTCGTTCGTTCGTTCTTGATTCTTAACGTTAACTAAACTAGTCCTAATACCCGTGCTACGCACGGGGCTTTCCTCATTATCATTTATTAAATTTAGGGAATATCGTGATAATTAAAAATTATAACCGAATGAACAAAAGTTTAAACAGTAGCAGCAAAATAAACATAATTGGTGTTAGTAGTTGCAAAGCAAGTCAATTCATGTCATACAAACTTTAAACAAATCTTATTATCTTAAGAGTCGAAATTTACTCCTTCCATTTTTTTATAAGCAAAAGACGGCTATACACACAATTTAAGAAAAGAAATATGATTACTAAGTTATCCGACCGATGTTTATTTTTCCACGCCTAAAGAAAGATTGAGTGCCAGATCATCCAAATAAATGAATAACTAAATGAGTGGTGTATTCCTTGAAATTTATGAAATGTGATTCAGGATTATTGGGGCTTATTGAGTTGTAGAGGAAGATTGAAGAGGATACAATATGTGTGATTTTATCACCTCATAATACCCAACATTATACAAGACAAAAGTTGATAAAATAGACTCTTTGTCATCACTCATCACCTGTGTCATGAAAAAAAAAAATCAAACCCGGTTACATAAATTTTCGTCTTTTTTATTAGTTTTGTACATATTTTTATTAATGTCCACCTCTATGATGCCAAACCTGATAAACATAGTGGGGAAGTAGATTCAATGCTATATCAACCGACTAAATTTCAAATGTAGATGAGCTGATTTATAATGGACATAAAAGGTCAACAAAACTGAACAGAACTGCATATACTAATTAGGGCATCACTGTGTTGGTAACTGATTGATATAGTTAAGATTTGTCACACATGCAAGGCCAATAAAACACTAAGAAAAAGCTCATATATTTCAAATATAAGATACTTCATAATCCCCAAGTTTCACAAAGTTTTAGCATAATTTAACCTGAGGCGTGCGTACCTATAGGTAGCTCAGTTGGCGAGCTAAGAGACATGAAAGAGTTGCAAGAAAGAGGTACAGAGTTCAAACCCCAGAAACTAACATTTCCCTGCCCCACCCCCACTAACATTTGTTTATAAAAAAAAAGAATATCATGGAAAACAAAATAAAATAAAATATGCATATATTAAGGAAAAACTTCTTGAAGAGGCAAGAACAATTTGCAAGTGGCCTTTTTCCACACAATTATAGCAATATTGACGGCTTTGGAGCCACCTTGTACGTAAGGAGGGGAATGAGAGCTCTAAGCAAAACTCCAACATAAAATTCGCCCTCTTGATTAATAATTAGTGAAAATATGGTAAACATGATCAAAATCTGAAAGAAATCCTATTGTGAATTCAAATGTTACAAAACCAATTGCATGAGGGCATCATCCCCACATATAGCTAACACGTAAACAGCGAGATCCACCTGAAATAGCTTTCTCAATTGCAATCTAAAGCAGTACACTGCACTGCATATTACCCTTGAAAACGACAATATGTTAATACGAAGAACAAAGGATAGCAAAATTCCTAGTTTGTATGAACAACAACTTGTGATACTATTTCAGATCCATAAGAGAAGACACCAAGGCCTTTGATTTTAAATCTATGATCCATATGTGGAATTCCAGAGTTTGATGAAGTCCCTATCCAACCCTCTTTATGTTTATAATTTCCTATTCAATTAAATTAACAAAATGAACTCCATGTAACTATGTGTAATAAAAAAGACAGTAAATAGATAAGCTCATCCGAAATGATTGATAAGTCATAAGCACATGTCAAAATTCTCTGTACCACATGACTGAAAGATATAAATTGATCTAATTCTCATCTAAAGGGAGTATGACCAGATAACTGTCTCCCCTGAATTGGTCAATTGTACTGTCATGAATTAGAGTATGAAACCAAGCAACATGATACGGAAGATTAGGGTCAAATATATTGGCTTATGGGCATGTAAAGAGAGAAACTAAAGGATAGCATGAAATCAATTACTTGAAAACAAAGTATCAATTTGCATGCCTACAAACATAAATTTTGGACATGCTAATATGAATTCTTGTGTTTCTCAATCAAATATATTACAGCACCTTCCTTTCATGCTGAACTCGGAATCAAGAAGAAGAAATCCATTTCCTTCAGTATTTCCATCTTTATCCCCAAGACATGAGATCATTATCTCACCAGGGTAATGTTCGGACTAATTAAATTATGTCTGAGGCTATTAATAAAAATAACACGACAACACCCGTGCATACGCACGGGTATACCGCTAGTTACTTTACAAAGTGTACTCGCACACAGATGGCACATTTTTATTATTATATTTGTTAACAGGTGAATAAAGAAATGTACTTATAAATTCATAATGAAATAAATTAGTTCTTTTGGTACAGAGGCCCAAGATACAAATAGATATAGCAGGCCCCACACAGACAGCTAATAAGTACTTGTGTTAAACTATATAGCAGATAAACCTATTGCATTATAAGTCTACATACCCAAAAAAAGAAAAGAAAAAATAATGCACGGGTATCAAAACTGAAGTATTAAAACCAAGTGGGTCTCGCACAAGTGGTAAATTGTTTGGGCCTTTTAAGTATTTGGTCAGTGGTTCGATCCCTGGTCGGTGTGTATGAAATACATCGCTTGGGAGAGGTTAGCCCTTAAATAAACTCCAGTACCTCGAGGGATTAGTCTCCATAGTTATCATGGAGGATACCCGAGTTTTAAAAAAAACTGAAGTATTAAAGGATAGGAAAGTTGACAACAGAATAGGATAGAGTAGTCAACTCAAGCACATGGGATTGGAATCTGAATATTTCTACATAGTAAACAGTAATGCTATGTGTTATTGGTTCAGAAAGCCGGTGTCAATGCATCCATATGTTTGCAAAAGAGGGAAATTATTAGAACTTTCACTACAAAAAAACAGCGTATTAGCGACGGATTTTTCCGTCGCTAATACCACTTTTTCCCTCGCTAACAGTAATTAGCGACGGAACTAGCGACGGATACATTCCGTCGCTAATAAGCTTGTCGCTAATTATTAGCGACGGATTTGGATCCGTCGCTACTTAGAGACGGATTAATCCGTCGCTAATTCCGTCGCTAATTACTGCCACGTGTTAGCCTATGAATGAGCAATATTAGCGACGGATTTCCGTCACTAATTCCGTCGCTAACTATTGCCACGTGTTACCCTAGGAATGAGCCCATTAGCGACGGATTTCCGTCTCTAATACCGTCGCTAATTGATGCCACGTGGGTGTGTCTGGTTATCAATATTAGCGACGGAATTCCGCCACTAATTCCGTCGCTAATGACCCCTGGATTTTTTTAAATTTTTTTTGGAAAACCTGGCTTTTAATATTTGGAAAACCTGCTTTTTAAAATCGAAATGCGAACAACCTGTCTATTGCGCAAAACCCTGTCTATTATAAACACTATAATTAAGATAAATGCGAAAATCTGAATTAACAATAAAGTCGAAATCAAACAATACAATCCCAAATACAAACAAAATCCGAATCAAAATAAACAAGTTCAAACAAATCCGAATCAAAATAAACAAAGTCCCGCATCTCTCACAAATAACAAAGTCCTAATAGGGACCATCAGACCCCTCAGACTCAGACCCATTTGGATGTTTGCGGTTATAATACTTCAATATCTTCGCCTGCGCACGGGTAAAATTCAAGAAGTCTTCCTGCAAGGTTGTCTGCACCTGTTCATGAGTCTGCAGCCGCTGCTCCTGATCCTGAATGACCTGTGCCTGAGCCTGCACCTGCTGCCTAAGTTGCGCTGTCTCGTCAGCTGTAGCAGGAGGAGGAGGAGGAGGTCCACTGCCAGAAGGCCCACTAGTGTCGAAGTGATCAACCCCAGAGTCCAATAACGGCGCCAAGGGCCCCGAACCATACAGGCGACCCTTATTCGGCCCGCCTACCGCCATCTTCCAATTGCGGTTCGCCAGAGCTATGATCTCAGGGGGAAGTGGACCAAGTGAGCCAGGGTTCCAGGTCCCCTGAGTCGGCTCAATCATCGTCTCACTAACATCCTCCTGTTTTCCATAACCAGATAACATAGCATAATTAGCGTTCCATTTTAAGAAAACAAAATTATTTAATACAAAACAAGTTGTATATACCTGAGTTTTCCTAGAGCGCTCATCAACATACTCCGTAGTACCCTTCCTCAAATGTGTTGCCCTGTGAAGCTCAGGAATAGTGATATCGCGTCCAGCCTTCTTACTCTGTAATAATGAAACACATTTTTAATTATTGCTAATCACCCTAAATAAACTAAAATAACACATACTTAAAATAATTTACCAATCTGACAGCATGCTGAGCCTGGTTGACGGAGCCGCAACAGTGAAGCGAGCCACCCTTTTCAGAATTTCTATTCTGCTTGGCCTTTTCAGCTTTTTCTTTGTAGCTCTCAGTAGCCCAAAGTTCCTTGTAGGCATTCCAAACACGGTCAGGGATGTATTTTGGCTGCTTATCTTTACAACGCAGTTTGTAAAGCAAATCCGACAATTGCTTGCCCATTCTTTTGAAAAAAAGCTTCTGCACAGCTACATCATGTTCCGGCAGCCACGTCAACTTAGACTGTATTAAGCAAAACAAAAATATGTATTATTATATATAACATAAAAAAATTAAAATTAACAATATATGTAATGACATAATTAACTAACAATTACCTTAAACAAATCCAAAAGTTTTCCCCTTTCCTCATCATTGACTTTTGTCCACTTTTCATGATAAGTTTTAAAATACATTTTCTGAATGACATATGTGATATGCGATGAAGCGGCCTTCGCAGGAAGCAACCTGCATAACAAAACATATATATCAAACATATATATAAGTCATTGCATAATTAATTTAAACTAAAAAATTCAAACAATACTTACGCGTTACCATAGGGATAGATGACTTTGCGTTTGATACCATCATTGCCGACAACTACCTGCACATCCTCTTCATCAGTCGATGAATCTGAATCAGTAACACCAACATGGGGCTCATCAGTATACGCATCACCATGGGGCTCAGCTGGTGTAGGCATCGATAACCCTGGTGTAGGCATATACCCAGGTGGTATACGCATATACCCAGGTGGTATAGGCGTATACCCTGGTGTATGCAACCCTGGTGTAGGCATATACCCCCCTGGTGTAGGCATATACCCAACTGGTGGAGACGTAGGCTGAACCACCGGTGGGGCAATTGGAGAGGTGGTCTGAGGCGTCGCAATAAATGAGTTATTCCCAATATTAACTAATGTCACCTCACGTTGTCTACGACGATGATGCCTCTTCCCTTGTCTCGATGGGTCTGAACTTTCTCCTGGATGCATATCTATGAACAATAACAAGACTCTAATAATAATGATAACAAGAACAATAATATAATCACGATAATTTCAACATTAATGTAATAATGATAACAACATAATCTAATAATGATAACAACATTAATACTAATATAACGACGATAATTAGAACATTAATGTAATAATGTTAACAACATAATCTAATAATGATAACAACATTAATACTAATAAGACTACTCTAAATATTCATATTCTTCGTCTTCTTCATCTTCAGTATATTCTTCCTCCTCTTCATCTCTAGTCTCTTCTTCCTCTTCAGTCACTTCTGGTACTGGTTCACATGGTTCAACTTCTTCAACGGAGAGTCGATCATCACGTAAGGTATTAATTGGTTCAACTTCAAGTACCTCATTAACTCCCGACATTTCATCCACTTGATAAGGAACCTCATCCTCCGCATCAGTTGCCTCAATGCGACCCCGTGGTTTTGTCTTAATTGCAACACACCAGCCCCTCTTAGTTGATGGATATGAAACATAATACACCTGTCTCACATTTTCTGGCATGATAAACGGGTCATAAAGTTTATACCTTCTATCCATTCGAATGTCCACGGTATTGCATTTTGGATTCAATTTCGTTCCTCTAACCGATGGATCAAACCAACTACAATAAAATAAAACTATTCTCTTTTGATAGTCCAAATATGGGTATTCAAGTTCATATATTTGTTGGATCACACCATAGTAGTCACCTTGACCTCCTTCTGTTTCCCCTTTAACATATACACCACTATTAATTGTTTGTTTTCCCTCACTCCATGATTGTGTGTCAAATTTGTAACTGTTAACGAGGTACGTGTGCCACTCAGTCACCTCACGAAAAGGACCATCGGCTAAGTTCCTCAAGTGTCGGATTAAGGGAGTTGGTTCGGCTTCATAAACCTAAGTAATCATATATGAAAAAAATATGTCATGTCTCATAATATAATCTACTTTAAACGTTTGACATTAAAACATTAATTTTATTTACTTACTCTAGCAGTAAACCATGATGGAAAACTTTCATGTATACGAACAGAAGATTCTTCAGCGCATATTCCCTCACTTCGTAAGAATGCACTGAATTGAATTGATCAAAACATGATTTAGCTTCATACTTTAATGGTGTATACAGATTAAAAATTGAATTGAAGCATACTTACTCAAGATATGGTTTAACTTCGGTGCAATTGATCAAGACATGAACATGTGCTGATTCATACTCTTTATCCGATAACCAGTTGGTCGACTTCTTTCCCGAGGGGCGACCAGGTTTGGTAAACACAGATAAAGTGAGTGCGTGTCTTTCTTCTTCAACCTCCATTTCGTTTCTATTATTTCTTGACAACATAAAGTTGTTGAAATAATGAGAACAAAAATAAATTGTTTCACGGTGTAAGTATGCTGCGCAGATCGATCCTTCAACTCTAGCTTTATTCTTCACAGATCGTTTATAATCACCCATTAATCTATATATGAAAGAAGAACGCTTGATTAAACAAATAGTCATACTAAAGGCCACTGTAAATAAAATGCGAAAATAGACAATTACCTCTCAAATGGATACATCCACCTATAGTGAACTGGCCCACCAAGTCTTGCTTCATATGGAAGGTGAACCGGGAGATGCTCCATGGAATCAAAGAAACCAGGAGGAAGTATTCTCTCCAACTTACAGATAATGAAAGGAATATTCTGCTCCATCTTAATAAGATCATCATTTCTCATTGTTGAAGAGCACATATTCTTAAAAAATTGACTCACTTCAGTAAGTGGTTCCAAAACACTCTTTGGTAATGAACCAAAAGCAATGGGAAGCAAACACTCCATGAATACATGGCAATCATGACTTTTCATCCCATACATCTTCCCAGTGTTCACATCCGCACATCTTGCAAGGTTAGAAGAATAACCATCTGGCATCCTCAATCCCTTCAACCATCGACAAACATCAATTGCTTCTTCGGGTGTTAGACAATAATTAGCTTTAGGTTTTAACATCTTGCCATTAGTCATTTGCACCAAATTCAAATTGGATCGATGTTTGCTACAGTAAAGAGCAGAATCCATTCTAGCTTTATTATTGTCTTTGGTTCTATCTTTCACATTCATCACAGTGTAAAATATGTTGTCAAAGAAATTCTTCTCGATGTGCATAACATCAAGATTGTGTCTCAATTGATTATCTTTCCAATATGGGAGATTCCAAAATATGCTTCTTTTTGTCCAGTTATGCAGTCGTCCATAACCGTTCAATCGGGAGAGCTCACCTACCTCTGTGGCTTGTGGCAAATCGATAACTCTCATCCAGATTTCACCTGATGTCAACAAAGGCGGTGGTCTATCTCTTTCGACTACCCCATCCTTGAAGGCCTTCTTGTTCTTTCTAAATTCATGACCCGACGGTAAGAATCTACGATGCGAATCAAACCAAGAACTCTTCCCCCCGTATTTCAACGTAAACGCTTTTGTGTGTTCCATGCAGTGGGGACATGCCAATCTACCGTGAGTCCCCCAACCAGACAACATACCATAAGCAGGGAAGTCATTTATTGTCCACATCAATGACGCTCTCATCATAAAATTATTTTTTTGTGCTGCATCATATGTCAAAACACCACCCCACAATCTCTTGAGATCATCAATTAGGGGTTCCAAAAAGATATCAATGTTAGCTTTTGGATTGGTTGGACCAGGTATCATACAAGTCAAAAACATATAAGGTTTAGTCATGCACATCTCAGGAGGAAGATTGTAAGGGGTAACAATGACTGGCCAACAGGAATAGGGCGACGCTGATGCTTGGATATATGGAGTAAATCCATCAGAGCACAAGCCAAGTCGAACATTTCGTGGGTCTGAGGCAAAATCTGAATGCACTTGATCAAAGTGTTTCCACGCTTCACCGTCAGATGGGTGGCGTAAAATGTCTGAGGTACGCCTATTCTCATAATGCCACGTCATTTTCTTCGCAATTTCAGCCGATGCAAACATTCTTTGCAACCTTGGAATTATAGACAAATAGAACATCGACTTTACAGGGATGGGTTTATAATTACGTTTTCCCCCTTTACGAACGTGATACCTCGGCTTTCCACAGAATTTGCATTCCAGTAGTGCACCATCGTTTTTACCAAATTCGTTATTGTAAAACAACATGTGCCCATCCACACAACAATCAATCTTCTTACATTCCAATCCCAGTTTCGAAACTAACATCTTTGCTTCATAATAATTTTTTGGCAAATTATCCTTATTAGGTGTCGCATCGATCATCATTTTAGTCACATAATCTAAACCCAACTCAGAAATATTACTCATGGACTTGAGAGCTAAAAGCTTCACAGAAATAGATAATTTTGACTCTGGCGACCCTTCAAACAACGGTTTGTTTGACTCCCTTAACAAATTATAGAATCTCTGTGCTTCTTCATTTGGAAGTTCATCATGATCGTCATACTGAGGTTCATCAAATGGCACATTCACCCTGAGACCATCACAAATCATGTTTTCCATCGACTCAAATTGTTCATTAGATGGAACAACACCACCAGAATTGCTTGAAGCCCCTACGTGAAAATTCGGAAGTACTTCTCCATGATCCACCCAAATCCAATAATTAGGCATAAACCCAAGACGATACAAGTGCTCCCTGACTTCATCATCAGTACTAATAGGTACACCCTTGCATTTAAGGCATGGACATCTAATCCCCCCTTCCTCTTTAGTTAAATCATGTTGCCATGCTACCCTAATAAATTCTTCAACCCCATTTACAAAAGTTTCCTTTAAAAACGCTCTTCCCGGATATAACCGATCATACACCCAACCACGATTCAATTGACTCCAATTCATCTACACGCATTTAAAAAAATGTTTTACATTCTCATAACATTCCCAATATAAAACCAATAAAACCTCACCCTTTTCCATCAACAACACACAATAACAACATCAAATAGTCATCTAACCTAGGGTTCATCAAACATCAAAACAACAATTTAACATCTCAAACGACATACACATTACCATTACACATTTTTCAATTAACAACATACACATTTCAAAATTAACATACACTATCTCCAACAACATACACATTTCATACACTTACAATTACACTATCTTAAACACATACACTATTCAATTACATTTTTCAATTTCAATTCAATTCCAATTACTTCATTCAATTACAACTTTCTAATTAACAACAACAACAATTTTATTCTACAATACTAATCTTAATATTTCTAACAATAAAATTTTATCCTATAACAACGGAACAAAAAATCAATTCGAAAATAAAAAACAAAAAAAACTAACCGTGACCGTGACTGTGACTGTGGTGGCTGCTGTCCGGTGCGGTGGTGGTGGCTGCTGTCCGGTGCGGTGGTTGTCCGGTGACGTGGTTGTCCGGTGACTTGCGAAATAGAGAGGCACAAACAAAATTAGAGAAAAATAGGGAGAAAATTCGCGGAGACAGAAAAGAAACAAACCTTGGTAACGTGGATGGTGGTGGTGCGGTGGCGTGAACGGTGGTGGTGCGGTGGCGGTGGCGTGGACGGTGGCGATGGCGTGGACGGTGGACGGTTCGGAGAGGGTGAGTCTGAGAGAAAGAATGGAGAAGAGGAAAGAATGGAGAGAAAAGGGAGCGGTGCGGCGTGGACGGTGGTGGTGGCGTGGCCGGTGGACGGAGAGGAAGAGGGAGGCGATTCGGTGGACGGAGGGGAAGAGGAAGACAGAAACAGTGGAGAAGAGGAAAGAAAGAGAGAAAAGGGGGAGGGATCCGGCTTTAAAATTTTTTTAACACTTAGCGACGGAATTAGCGACGGATTTCCGTCGCTAACTTTGGCCCACGTGTCAAACTAAAATGTAACGGACAGTGGCACAATTTTCAAAGTTTAGCGACGGATTATTAGCGACGGATTTCCGTCGCTAAACTTTGAAAATTGTGCCACGCGTCAATTAAAACTGAAACGGTCAGTTGCGCTATTTAATATGATTAGCGACGGATTATTAGCGACGGATTTCCGTCGCTAATAAAATTCAAATTTTTCGTTTCTTCGCGCCTTGTCCAATCCGTCGCTAAATAAGCATAATTCCGTCGCTAACTTTGTGAAACCCGGTCCGTCGCTAATGATGTAAAATTCCGTCGCTAATGTTTTTATTTGCGACGGAATTTAGATCCGTCGCTAAATTCCGTCGCTAATCACTAGTTTTTTTGTAGTGTTTGACAGTCAAAAATGGGTAGGTTACATGCTTCAAAACCCTGCTGGCAATCAGATACAAGTTTTTATCTATAAAGTTATATTAAATATTTACATGAAATTGGAACATAATTCACAAAAAATAAAAAATGATAGAAAGGTGAAAGCCACAAAGAATCGTTGGCACAAAAAGAAGATGACATGCCAAATTGTTGAAGACACGTAAATATTTAGTAAAATCCAGAATCAACACATGTCAAAAGAAAATCATAGTATTTGTCAAAAAAAATCATAGTAAAAAAAAAGAATCAAAAAATAACTAAAACAAAAGAAAAAAATTAGGACTTTCGCTATTGATATCAGTTTCATTAGCAAGCAAAAATTCCGGATATCTCATCAAATGTATGCATACATTAATTCAATATCAATGTTATTAACAAACGCATTAACAATTTTGTATTTATCATAAGTGAATCATAGAGTACGAAGTGGCATTCAAATTCTGGGCCAGCTGTCCTGCCCCTCGAGGCGCCTATAATGAGCGAGGGATTAGTCACTGTTGTCCGTGCGGTGGATACTCAGGTTTACCCAAAAAATAAGTGAATCATAGAGTGTCAATAAAAAATGAAGTCTTTTTTTTTGGTAAAAAAAAATGAAGTCTTTGGCAATTATAGATTGTGTACAGGTTCTTCATCGACCCTTAGAATTTTTTGCTGAAGTTTTGCGAGCATTCGGTTCCTAACTTCTATAAATAGTTGATCGAATCTCACAAGTATCATTTTCACTCATGATCCATCACGAAGGTCGTAAACACTACCTATTTGATTCTAAGAATTAGTAAAGTAGCAATTAGCAGGTTTGCCTACAACATTTAGTTGAAACTCGTTACCATGTATATAAAAAAGTAAATTTTATCATCAACTTTTGGTTACTATGCATAATAGAAAACTATTTATTTTTTTTGCTCGATATCAACCGCCGAACGCAGTGACTAATCCCCTAGTTGGATTGGAGGCACCTTGAAGGGTGGGACAGTTGGCCCAGAGATTTAAAGTTGCTCTATACCCAATGCGGGGATTGAATCCTCGACACTTGGTTAAGGGAGGATGAGCCCCAACCGCCCAACCACACCCCCATGAGTTAATAGAAAACTATTTCTTATCATACCGTATCTCTTATAATAGCTTACAAATATAGGTTTTTACGGAAAGAATTGGTAGTATTTATTACTTGTATAATAACGTTATTAGTTTTTCAGTATCGTTTATTTTTTTTTTGTTACATTAGTATTGTTTATTAATTTTTACTTTTGTTTATTTTCAAAACAATTATCTTAATTTACTACTTTTAATAATTCATGTTTTGTCTTCTCATTTGCCTCTAGAATCACACTTTATTTATGTTTTCACGAATTTATCTTTTCGATCAAACTGGTTGTTGATAAACAAACTTTGCGTAATTGAACTATTACATTTTTTTGAACCACAACGTACACCAAAACACCTTGCATAGCGTATCATTTTACGTATTTTGTTAAGAAAGTTAATTTTTCTCAACTATGCGAAAATAAACTACTTAACATCTCATTTTACGTATTTTGTTACAAAATTAATTTTTCTAAGCAAACTAAAGAACGAACATCATGTATTTGAACACCATTTTTTTCCAAACTTTGAAGTTCCCCAAAACGCACTGTTTAATATCACACTTTACATATTTCGTCACGATAAAATGAAAATTATAGTTGTGTCATTTATTCAAATATACCATTAAAAAGGAAATTATAGACCACTTAGAATTAATTTATTTAAATTAGTTATTTATTTTAGTTAATTAAAGCAGACTCCATTAAAAAATTTTATCGGTAACAGACTCCATTAAATGACATTACAACGGAAATTTTATAATACTGGACCAATAGTTCAATTTCCAAACTCTTAACATTCTTCGGTCTTCAAGTTTCAATTGTAAAATGTTGTCAAAAAAAGTTTCAATTGTAAAAAGCACTTGGAGCAAAATAAAAAATTAA
Source organism: Astragalus membranaceus (assembly GCA_039519185.1). Lineage (NCBI taxonomy): Eukaryota > Viridiplantae > Streptophyta > Magnoliopsida > Fabales > Fabaceae > Astragalus > Astragalus membranaceus. The sequence goes on from CM076848.1 coordinate 189,650,675, forward strand.
AAAGCTCTCTAGATCCTTCAGAACTCTTCTTATTCTTCACACTCACTTTCTCTCATTTCATATCTCCCATTTTTTAGTTTCCATTTCACGACATTCTTTCTTCTCACCTCCTTGTTCTCACCCAAGCATAATTTCTCCTCCTCACCGGCCATTGCCTCCCACCGTCCCAAGTCCCAACTCACCGTCCTTGTCTCCTCATTTCTAATCAATTCCATCTCATCTTATTTCAACACCCCCACTGTGTTTCCTTTCCCATTCCTCCTCACCAGAGGCGTCTCCAACAACTCAGATCGTTCCTCACGGCAGATCTGACATTTAACCACATCCAAAGATCTTTGCATGCATCGATCGTTCGTCACAAAAATCATCTCGATCGTTCCTCTTCTCTCTTTTCCACTCAGATCTGTAACATTATAGTTTTTTTTTTAAGTTTTTGTTCTATCAGTTTTGGTCTCAAAATTGTTATTTTTGATAGTATCTTTGAAAGATTATGAGTCCATTTTTAATTTTTGTTTTATCAAATTTAGTTGTTTTGGTATTCTATTTTTACCAGTTGTTTCGTGGGGGTTCTCAGTTGTGGATCTCTATTGGAGGTGCTGTCATCTTCTTGCTCAAGGTCTCAACTTTTCTCTTGTTTCTCTCAAGCTCTTATTTGATTCGCTCAGATGACAAAGACAATAGCAGAGATCCGTGAAAGGGAACGTTAATTAAACTTTTTTGTTGTATGAATCCCGAGTGGTTAATTTTTATTTTTTTTGAAAGATTATCAGTTCATATTCAGATTTTTTTGTTGTATTGTATTTGAATAACTTATGTAACAATTATTTTGGTGATTTTATTTTTATCTATTGTTTCTCGCATTTATTCTGCAGTTTAGTTATATTTTTTGTTGTTCCACACTTCTGTTTAAATTTTGATTGTTCTCTCTTCTTCTATATTTTCTCTTTTCTATACTTTGTTGAAAGGAAGGAAGGGCGTGGGGGCTGGTTTTTGCTGGATTTATATTAAACATTAAGAAGGGTATTGGAAGTATATACTATGAAGAAAACACAGACAGAATTGAGAAGAATTAAATAAAATAGTTGAAATGAAGAAGCCAAAAAAAAGTCAAATATAGTAGGCGTGAAAGTGGGCCAATGGAAGGAAGTGATTGTGTGCGGTAAAAGGGAAGGTTGGCGCGAATAACCGACTGCAGCACAACTGCAGGACGGTATTCGCAGTATATATGAGATAAATTCAATAAATTGTAAGGCAGAGATAAATAAATAAATAAACCACTCACAACACAATGGCAAATTTGGGCCTTTTGTGTTTCTGACTTTTGGCTGGGTTGTTCGACAAAAAACAACAGGTGATACTTCATACAACCCCCTCCCCTACTCAAGAGACACCCTCAAGCCCCCAATATCCTCAAAATGCCCCTCTTCTATTTCTAAACTCTCCTCTCCTCTCACACTCCCCTTTCCACCCTAAACCCAATTTCTCCAATTCTCCATATCAATCCCTCTCTTCCTCTCCTCCATTTCACTTCCCATTTCCTTTCTTGTTTTTTTCTTTTAAATTAAATAAAAAAAAGTGTCATCTCTTGTTAGACAAAAAATTAATTGTTCATTTTATTTTCTTTTATTTTATGCATATATATTCATTCATTTTGATCTTTTTTTAAAAGAAACGTCTATTTTAATACTTGTAATTTTCTTTTTTAGTTGTATTATTTTGGGTTTGGGTTTGGGTTTGGGTTCACTACAAGAAAATTGACCAATAGTAATAGTAAATTTACATGGGTAAAGGGTCGAAAAACGTAGGTATAGGCCGTAAAACCTATACCGACGCACGTTCATTACCGTGGTGGATTTCGGCCTAGGACCGCGAATTTTTGCTGTCACTATAGCCTACAGCGACAGTTTCTTTAGTCGTTGGAAAAACCCTGGTGTTATACCTACAGTTACATTTCCATTGGTATTGGTCTTATCAACACCTATTATTTTTGCTATACCCACGCCTATATTCTGTTGGAATAAGTCTTAAAATCAGCTATTAGTTTTGTTATACCCACAGCTGAACCTCCATCACTATAGATTTAGTAAAAAAGAAAATTTTCCTGTGTCTACAATTTTTATATTAATAACACTTATGATTATTTTATATTTTTTATTAAATATTAAACCAATTAAAAACTAAATATAAAACAAAAATAAAGTCAAACTCTACTCATATTGAAAATTAACATAAGTCTTACAAACATATCAAATTACAAAATAGTTAAAAATGTCAATATAAGAGTACCATATTGGCATTTAAAAAGCTTATAATAATACCAAAATTACAAAAAACGAATTCCATTCACTTAAACTTCTAAGCCTACTCCCTCAACAGAAAATTAGCTTCTAGTCTTCATTAGTGTCATTATCTTCACCATTGTCTGGACTTTGAGAATTCATTTCGCCCGGGACACTAGAAGCATCAGTAGCCTGTTAAAAAAAAATATAACTCATATATTCAACTTCAATTTTTTCTTACATCATTCATAGAAACTCTAGGAGTAACAGATAATATACCTGTCTTGTAGCCTGCAAAATGTCATTCACATCTTCTCCAGAAAACTGATTTTCAATCAATGTCATAACATTTAGTAAAATGTTCTCCGTGTACTTAACTCTATTGTGTAACTCTTGATTTTCAAACAAAACAACCTTTTTCGACTTTTTAGCTTTAGGAATCTTTTAAAAAAAGGGTCCCCAGTGAAGTCGCCAGCTGTTGCACCCCGAAAAATTCGGTTTGGGTTTCTCAATGTACAACGTGGAAAAATTTTGAAGCCACCACCAATATTTTAATTTTAAGACCAAAACATTGAAAAAAGGTCTTTTGAACAAGGCGGATGGTCTTTTGAAAACTAGAGATATCGGTTCGGGGATCGATTACGTGCGAGGAAGGTGTTAGCACCGCGCACGTCCTTTCTACCGAAAGGGAACCTCTAATTAAATGTGTGGTTTTAACGTTTGATTTGAAAAATATCTAGATTTGCCTATTTATTTGAAGAATGAATGGGAAAACTTAATAAAAATTTTATTTTATTTTTGGCGAGAAAAGGGAAAAAAAAAAAGGGATTTTAGAAAAAGTGCTTGACGGGACATGGCCCGCTCCTACGTATCTCCCGGTGCGATGGAGAATTCAAAGCTACGTAGTTCTTGGTTCTTTTGAAAATAATTGTTTGAAAACTTATTGTGAAAATGATTTTTATTTGTTATGCTTGACGGGATGTGACCCGCTCCTACGTATCCCAAATGGGAATCAAAGCGACGTAGTTCTAAGTTCTTTTTCTGAAAGGTTTTTGTTTTTTATCTTTTTGGTGAGTTTTCGCAATAGGACGAGCATTAGCGAGTGATTAAACTAACAAAGGCTATGGGTAATCACTGCTAAATACTCAAAAAGAGTTGTTACCTCTAGTCAGACGAACAAAGGCTCTGATTGACTATTAGTAACAACTTGCTTTTATTATATTTTCGAAAAGGTTTTCGAAGTAGGACGAGCATTAGCGAATGATTAAACTAACAAAGGTTAAGGGTAATCATCGCTAAGTACTCATGTGAAATTGAAGAGCGTTCATAGAGATCAAACTAACAAAGGTTATGGGTGACCTCCACTACTTACTTATTTTTGTTTATTGAGAATGCTTTGAAAATTAATTGGTTTGGAAAAGAGTTTTTAGAAAATAAATAAATCATTTTCAATTGAATTCTATGTCCAAAACCAAATGCAAAATGAATGAATGAAGTTCAAACATATTCAACTAATCAAGCAATCATGAACATGTTGATCATCAACTAAGATTAAGCATGCCAATATAATCAAGAGATTTAATTGTCAAAGATGCAAGACAAAGTTCTCAAAACAATTGTGCTTGTGTGTGAAGGGGAATTGCTACACAAGTTGGAAGCAATTTCGAGAGGGGCACATATGCCTCTATGCTACACTTGTTGGTAGTCTTATAAGGGCACATGATTGTGTAAAAGGGTTTGTGCACAATTAAGTCAAGACATTCAAATGGCATCAAGAACGAAGGAATACAATTGATCATAGGCATAGAGTATTCTAGGTTAGGTGAATGAACATGTGAGCAATGATGCATGATTAGGCAAGCATGTGAATGCATGAGCATACAAGAATGAATGCATGAGCATACAAGAATGAATGCATAGAACTTTATTTATGAATGGATGGCATACAAGGATGCATAAGAGGATGCAAGAGATATAAGCATATGATGATGCATGAGAGTGTCACATAAACTAAGTATGAATGAAGATGCATGAATGTGAAAATGTTTTGGGTATTTTTGCAAGTTGATAAGTTGTAAAACTTTAAGTAAGAAATTAGTGAAAAGTAAAGTGAAAATGCATGAGGTAAATGGTAATTATTTAATGAGATGGTAAAGTAAAAATGCATGAAGTGAATGGTAATTATTTAATGAGATGGTAAAGTAAAAATGCATGAAGTAAATGGGAAGTGGTAAAATCTTTTTATGTTTTAGTAAAAAGTTAATGAATGGTAAAGTAAAAAGTAAGTGAGTGGTTAAAAATAAAAAAAACACATTGATACAATTGCATTCATTTATACAAGATCAAACAACTATTTCAAGCACAAAAATAGGCACAATTATTTCATGTCAAGATTCACAATCAACATGTAGAACAAAGTACATGACTAAACCCTAAATTATCATGCCATGTTACAAGATAATTATCAAGCAAAACATGCATCTATTCTTCACATAAATTAAAGGAAAGAAAAAGGCAACAACAACCCTAAATCTATAAGCTCAAAACCGAAGCCTCATACACCAAAAATCAAGCCCAAAATTCAACTTACAATTCATGACATGAACAAGAAAATGCAAGGGAAATTAATCAAGCACAAGAACAACTCCTTCAAGGCCAATGACCCATCTCAAACACCCAAAGCTCCCTAAGTCTTTGTCAAAATGTTTGAAATGGATCCTCAAAGCAACAACAACAAGCAATCAAGAAGGAGTTGGGAGTAGAAGAGAGATTATGCAAGAAAAACTAAATATGGGATGCAAAGTTTCAAGGCTTACCTCAAAATCACAAAGAAATGAAGAAGGAGATGATATGAACACAAAGATTGCTAGCTCTTGGCAATTTGATGATGCAACCTTGAAGAGAATGGAAGGAGTGATGATGATCTAACAAGAAATGAAGGATTTGATGGTTGATTTTTGAAGAAAAATGGATGAGGGAGAAGGGGGTAGTTTCGCAAGGAGAGAGGAGAAGGGGGAAGCTTTGGTGTGCTAGGGTTTTGTGTAGGAGAATGAGAAGCCAAAAAAAAAAGGATCCATAGGTGTGGGAATGAGGGGGGTATTTATAGGATGAAACTAGGTCTAAGAGTAATTTAGTCTTTGTGCTTTTAATGTGCTCTAGGATTGAGTCTCAATTTTGAATCAAGGGTTGAGATTAATCCTCACATGGATTAAGGGTATTGAAGAAGCACAAAATGAAGAGTATGGGAGAGAGGGGGCGAAAATGAAGAAGGAAAAAAAAGGAAAAAGAAAAATGAATTTTCTTATTTTGGAAGAGATATTTTATGTGAGGTAGGGTTAAGGGCCTTTTAGGGAAGAATTGTTACCAAAGAGGGAACTTTGGGTTTTCTTATGAAGGGGTTAGTGTAAGTGGGTGGAGTATTTTACCAAAGAGGGTATAATGGAAGAGTGTGGAAGAAATTGGAGAGAGAGAGAGATTCGAAACTGAGGGGATAAGGAGGAAAAAAAAACTTGTTTTTTGGTCTTTTTGTCTTATTTGAAGACACTTCCTTATTTTGAGTTTGAATTTTGGTCATGGGAAATAATGGGAATACAACTATTGAAAATGTGTCACATATTTTTTTTTGGGCACCATAAAATATTCCTTCTAGTCACCCATGACAATAAAAATTGTCACTTAAAAATTGAGGAATATTTAATGGTCTCTTTTTTTATTTTTCTATGCACTAAAAATGGAAAAATACATTTTTAATTATTTTTGACTAGGGTTTTCTTTCTAAAAATTGTACAAAAATTATCCTTGATAGAATAAAAATGTACTTTTTGTGGATGTGCATTTTTTTGCGAGAAAATCATCTTTTTGCGAAAAATGACCAAAATGCCATTTTTGACCCTAAAACCCTAATTTGTCCAAAAGTACATTCCAACTCCAAAAATGATTTTAGGAACTTTGAAATGACTTCTATAACCCTAAATGCAATGCATGATGCTCTTTTCTCTTATTTATTTATTTTTTGGGGAAAATTAGGGTTTTGACCTAAGCCGGACAAAATTGGGGTATGACAATGCCAAATAAACATAAAACATTCATTGTTGATGCTATTAATTAAGATGTGCATTAAATGCCTTTTCCCGTGGAATGCTCTTAGATATCTAGGATTTTGAACTTTGAGCATCATTTTCTTTGTATTATTAATAGATTTTATAATATTCATATACTAGTGTGTATGACCTCTGCGATGCACGAATATACATTATCCTATGAAACTGTTCTATGGGACATTAAAAATTAAAAATCGGAATATCAAAGGGTTCGATCATATGGGGGATACGTTGTGTAACATCCCTAGTTTCGTTAATTTCGGTTTACAAAATTAACTCACAATTTATTATTCGATTAAATGATAAATCGAGTCTCGAATATGGCTATGTCGCGAAAGTAATATTTAATTGCTCAATCATATGAATTACATGCAATTTTATCGGAATTGTGTGAATTATTGTGGGTATTAGAGCACAAGGGTAAAATCGTCATTTTGCCTCATGTTGAAGATGTCTTACTCGATAAAATAATGGATCGAGTCCTAAGCATGCCAGGATTACGGAAATGCTATTTAAATTGCTAAGTTATATAGATTGTTGAGTGCTTGATGGATTAGAATGAATTTAAGTGAGAATTAGTGAGCAATGGGTAGTATGGTCTTTTTGCCTCATTTTAAACTTCAGCTCATTAGAACTGAAACACAACACACACTGGTTCATTTGTTGACAAACAGAATTTGAGATAGAGAGAGAGAAGGAGAAGGCGAGAGAGAGAGTGGAGAAGAAGGAAGAAGAGCAATCACCAAAGCTTCATGCATGTAAAAGATTTTATCATCAACCTTCTTCATTTTTCTTCCTCTATTCAATGATAGTAATTTCATAACCTACATTCATTTCCTTCCCCATTCACCATTGTTGAAGCTTCAAGTTCAAGTGGAGAGGAAGGTGGAGTGTTGAAACACTTAAGACTTGCATGTGGTTCTATGAAGCTCAATATTCAGTTTAGTAGCATAACTTCAAGTTACATTGCTGTTGGGGTCGATTTGGGCAGTAGGAGAGGGTATTGGAGTTGTTAGTGAGTGAAGTGGTGTCAAATTCGTAGAGATGAGGTCTTGATGAAGGACAAGAATTGCTGGAAATTCGGCAGCAAACTCAGATTGAGCAGCCTCTAGTAATTTCGATATTTCTCTCACCACAGACATCATTTGAAGGTGGTTTTTATTTCATTAGAAACTAGACATGAAATCCTTCAGTTTAAGCACAAGAACCACTTAATTTGACTGCGTATTGTGGGAGAAAAATGATTTACAAGTTTCACTTGTGTAACAGTAGTGATTTTGAATCAGTCACTGTTTTAGCGACAACTCCCTGAATACTCATCATATCAGTGTGGGACTTGAACCATATGAAAGTAGACAAAATTATCTACACAGATGCTGCCAAACCGATCTTTGGAGTTAGTTGACGCGTTCTAGAAGTTGGGATTAGATCGGAGTAAAAAGGGGATTACATTGTTGATTTGAGATGCATTTGGGGAAGCTTTAGTAGCTGGACACGTTTGGAGATTCATTCGGGATCGATTTGATGTTCATGAAAGTGAGAAATTCAAGATGAGGAAAAGTTCGAGTAGACGAGTCGGTGTCGAATTCCATTCGTTTGTGGTCGTTTGTGATTTTCATCACAAGAGGTGAGTTCTATACTCGCTTAGGGATGTTTTCGATACTGAGTTGCATGTTTTCTGAATAGAATAATATTGAGTCTCGTTTTCATAAAATTTCGTGCAAACGTAATTGCGAAAATGTGCATTTTTGATGTTCTGCATATGATGATTGCTTGATGAATGATTGATGAATTGTTGATTGTTTGGACTGGATAAATTTCTGTTATCAAAGGTTGATGAGTTAGGTATCGATTGGAATGAAGTTTGGACAGAAACGGAGTCGAAAACTGCACGAAATGGCATCTCTGCAAGTCTGTGTGACAGGCACGGACCGTGCGCCCTCAGCGCACGGGTCGTGCGTTGCCTTCTGTCACTGGCTTGCAAAATGTTCATTTCGCGCACGGACCGTGCGCCTTTAAGCACGGGTCGTGCGTATGCTTCTGTCAAAATTTTCAAAATGTGTCCAAAGCTTTCCTAATTGATTCCAAACTCATCCTAATCCCTTCCCCTACTTTATGCAACGTTAAAGGAACCGTAATTCGTGAAAAACACGTAGGTATGATTGAGGTTAATATTATGTCATGATAAGTGGACTATGTGTCCCATGAGGTTGAGGTAAGTTTTATGCTATGGTAATTGGATTATGTGTCCCATGAGGTTGAGGTTAAAGAATGTAAGGTAATGATGATAAGATATTGATTGTAATTGAAACGATTATGTTGAATGTGATTGTTTATGAGACGGCCCAACGCGGGTGTTTATATATAATTATATAAATTGAGGTTATGTTATGTTTATGAGACGGCCCAATGCGGGTGAAATTATATTTATTTATATAATTTGAAGTTTAGGGTGACGACCCTAATCTTGAAGTTAGCGTACTAGGGGAGGGGAAGTCATGAGCCCTATGAACCTAGGCCCCTTTGAGGTTTGCCCGCAGTTTATGGTAAGCGGATTGGGTTCACCGGGAATAGAAAATGGTTCTCGATGATATGCTAAATAAAGTAAAAGAGAACTGCACGTAGTTATCTTATTGGACTACGGACAATATGAGCATATATATATATATATATATATATATATATATATATATATATATATATATATATATATATATATATATGCTATGTTATTGAGGTTTCACGTAGTCGCTTAGTAGGGCTACGAGTTAATGATGCATAATAAACTGCTAGAGTTTTAGTAAGGGGTCTCGATAGAACTCATTGAGATAATGTTTATCTCACCCTTTATTATTGTGGTTTTTACAAAGAAACAGGAGAAAGCAAAGGCGAAGAAGCATGGTTAGCCGAGGTGACTCATGGAGTTATCAGAGAAATCAGTTTTAAGATTATGCTTATTTCCTTTTGTTGTCTTTGTATTATCGATTGTATAACTATTACTAGCTAACAGTTGTAAATCGTTTCCGCTACTTATGTTTTGGATATTGAACACCAGGTTGCATAAGTTTTAAGTCATGAGACTTAAGTACTGTATGATAAGTTTAATGATGTTCATGGAACCATTTGATAATTATTTATCGAAGTTTTTAGTTGTGTTCAATATTCAATAACAGGAAGTTAGTCTTATGTATGTCAAGTGGTACATTTTGGTATTTCTACAAGCTAGAAATACTGGGGCGTTACACGTACTTTCGACGGGTTTGAATACATATTTCAATGAGTGGAGTATGACTCAATAGATTTGGGTCCAACTTACTTATTAAAAGATGCATGTTCGCAAAGGTTAAAATTCTATAAAAGGACTCTCAATAGATAAAATTACATAAATATTTATTCAATGTGTGGGTAAATAGAGTGCTTACATCATATTAGTAAATATTTTAATTAAGAGGGAACCTATAACTGCATTAAAAGAATTAGTAATTACATGTGATGGATGGATATACACTAACTTTTTTATTGATTAAATTAGTAAATGAATGTTTTGTGTGGATATAATATGTGGAAGTTTGTTGTTTTTATATATTCACACATTCCATTAAGTTAAACATTTTAACTAAATAAAAAGTTCTAAATAGTGACAAATTAGCATTGAGAAGTGTTTTTTTCAAGGTGACAATAATCTAAACCAAACATAAATAAATAAATAAATACAACTTCCGTACAGTAAACTTTCTAGTATATTTGTATTCTCTACACTGTCTAAAACTAATAGAATATATCGTCCATGCAAAACTACAAATTTTGTCACTTATTTACTGTGAAAAATGAGGAAAAAAACGTTTATCAAAGAACCTATACTATATTTTTATTTTTTATTTATAAACCAAAGTGAAATTTGTTCTATCCCATATCCCCGTGTACTCTAAGTATGCTCTATAGCAATTCGCTGACTTGAATTGTGTACTCCTTCGCCTCAAGTGTGTGATTGTGTGTGCTTGCACGATATCTGACATTTAAAGGAAATAATATCCTATGGTGTCAAGGACTCCTGTCGCTGAAACTGATTATTCAACAGAATAGCCTTCTTTGCTGCAAGAATAAATTAATTATTTGTTAATGTAATAGTTATCAAAAAACATAAGATATAAACCAAAGTTCAAGAACAACAGCACTCATGAGCAGGGATCATCTTTGTTAAGTTAAATAAATTAAAATGCAGACGATCATTGCGTTCAAAAAGAGTATATATCTTATTGAAAAAGAAAAAGAAAATTAAAATTTTAGGACCAGATTGGATTTGAAATGCACCTATGCAGTTAGTAAGCAACTGCACAGAATCGAGCTCCCAATTTATGATGTCATATTTCAGTTGTAAATAAAAGCAAATGTTCATTCAGGCAGTCACTCACCCTCACACTAGAGACTAAACGAGTGAGGGATATTAGAGCATAGAATCTCAAGGGACTTGTGGCAAGGGTTTGGAATAGTTTCTAGGAAAAAATATGAGGATAACAAGTTGAGAAACACAAAGCAAAATGAAAGGGAAAGGCAACAATTAGTACGACACACTAGAGACGTGATATAAAATTTCAAGAGGTATAGTTTTATCTTCAACTACCAATTCACTGCTTCCATCCACTAACAAAGTCCATTGTTATTAACCCCTCAGAATAAATAACCTTGATGAACATCCAATATATAAAATATCATTAAAATGATCGACTTACTCGAAATGTTGGCTTCTGCATATTCTCCAGCAACTCGGTAATCTCAACCTGCTTCATTACTGCAGCATGTAATACCTGCAGTAAAAGCACAAATTGTTAATGCTGTACCATCAGACCAACATAATCAAGACATAGATGACAGATGAAAGCATAGACGAATACCCTCTTTGTCTTTTCGAGGTCAAACTCAACGGACTTAATCCTATCCAAGGAATCCATAAGCATTTGCTCCTTTTCCAAAGGCATACCGTCGGGTTTGTTGTGAAGTTCCTCAAATACTTTTTCTAGCCTCTGAAGACGTTGTTCACAGGGAAGAATATAATCTCTTTCAGAAGTTATTTCAATAGATGCTGAATGATTATTAATGTCATGTTCCATGGAATTTGATGGATGAACATTGTTCTGTGTTCTCCAAAATTCGAATCTTAAGCTACGGATGAACGTAACAAGTCTTTCCATGAAAGATGTCAGCAGTTTCATCCCTTTTGCCACATATAAGAAATTTGTTTCCTCTATTTTTTCCTTAAGAATGCTGATCAAATTGCTGACTGAAGTACCTGACAAAAAATTGATTTAGAGTGAGTTCAGAAGATAACAATAATATTGAAATACTTGTCTATAATTCCAGTTAATCCTAGCATGACCAGTTTACATGTTTTCAACATCCTAAAAAAATTGGGTTTCGCATAGCATATAAGAAAGGAACAAATAAATATAATTGTTTCAAGCATTCAAAATTTATAACAATACCTTCTAAATTTGACCTACGAGCAACATTCTCCATATAATTAGTTTGCAAAGACTGCTCTCGAGTAAGGTGAAATTGATCATTCTCGACCACTTTCCCAGTTGTTGGAGCACTATCATCACAGCTGTAGTAGCCATTGGCATCTGGTACCCTGGCCTGCAGAAGACACAGCGGTAGTTAGGTCTGATTAAAAGCTCAAGACACAACCACAAAATGTACATGCAATACGTAAATGAGAATGAGGAATTTTAAATAAACTAGAGTAAAAGATATTCAAACTGACTTCTTCACGAACTGGTGCTAAACGAGGATAAGTAAAACTCCTTGGTCTGGGAGGAGAGGAGTAATCATTAACATCAGACCCTGATTCAGCTGTTGAAGAATCACTGCATCGTTCCTGGGAGATGAGTAAATAGTTTTAAAAAAACAATATGATTGTAAGGAAAATCTATCCTAAAGTAGTAAATGCTCGTGAAATCCCAACTTTTCAATGTCAAGAAGACTGAAACTTGCCTTCAGTGGTTGTAATTGATAAGAGTCAAAATTGTGCTGTTCATTGGACGCCCTGGTGATCTGCCTTACAAATGTTGCCTCCGCATTGCGAATCAGCTAAAATCAGAAGATCTACATTAGTTGCCCAAATACTAGTTTGAGAAGGTAATTCTAAGGCCTAAGCGATATATATTTTCAACAGCTTACACAACTCACAAGTAAAGGCTAAGAGACAAGATAACAGAGAAACCTACCTTCATGATATCAGGATCGTTCCATGGACCCTTGTTAGACCTAAGACATCCACCTTCACTAGGACATGTACATGAACCACCCAGAAAGTCTGGCAACTGACTGTACAGATTCATTTACAACATCCAAATTAATCAGTAAATTGAATACAAATTACAATGCAGTATGATGTAGAGTTAGGAATCCTAACATGAAGGCGCAGAGGTATACCTAGAGTCAATGACTTCCTGTAATTTATATAGAGATTTAGCTTCAAGAATCTGAAAATATGGGAAATGAACGTAAAATCAGTGACAATGCAAAAAAATTGCAGGTGAAATATTACTAGCTCAGTAATATCCTTCACCTGTATCTTTGCAATAGTTTTGGAATCAATAAACTTCTGTGCAGCAGGCCAAAGCATCTTCTTAAAGCCTGGACCAGCATTGACGATATACATTTGATGTAATGTCTGCAAATTTACATGGAGAAATTTTACATAGACAGGAAAAAGGGGTGAAAAACAAGTTACTATGGGAAGGACGGGATAAAAACCTCAGGATAGTAATTACTGTCTATTTTTGCCATGGAAGCCAAGAGATTTGCAGCAGTACGCGAGAAATTTTTCATTCCCTGCATCAAACATTTCAAGTGATCTAAATTTTGAGAAGCAAAACGTTTCAACAACTTAAAACAAAGGTAGGCTAAAATAGATGTTACAGAGTGAGTTAATTGGTTTAAAGGAATGCTAACAACACTCTCTTTAGCACTCTCCTACAAACACTCACTCTATGATTGGTTGAAAGTAATATATTACCAAATGAAACTTGTGCTCTCTACCTAGCTTATGCCTATGACCTCTACACGTCACATCACCGTGAGCCTTCCACTTCCATGGCAGAAGCACCTCCATCAGTTCCTGCACAAGCCACAACAATGGCAGCCATGGTTCCATCCCCTGTGCAGAACGATTCCATCATAATCTCTTTTGCACTGCTCTGTTCCAGCACCTCTGATCAAATCAGAACGCTAATGGAGGTTCTTCTACTCACGACATAGTAGTTGTTCGTGATCGTTCATGACAATGTTAGCACGCATCCCAGATGACATTAAGATAGACACCATTAAAACAGTTGATTCAGCCACCTCCAATTCACTTAGTTTATCCCTCTAGTATGCATCTTGATGGCATCTGGTATGTGTGCCAGCATTGTCATGTTGATGCCGTTGGTTTGGGTTCTAGCTGGTGGACATCTTGTGACCACGGCGTATTCTTACAACTTGCAGGAAGACTAGAATATTCATATAGACTGTGCTTCCAAAGATGTTGGTAATCAGAGGATGTGAGGGGTAAATGTCATAGGCATAAGACAGGTAGATAGCATAAGTTACAGAAGGCAACAAATTGTTTTGAATCTTTGATAAAAGATATTAAATGAAATATACTAGTGCAGTCTTTATAAAAGAACAACCTACCACTAATGCCTAACTAACTAGCTACTTAGAAATCAACTAACTCATTCGGTAACAATAGGGACACCAAACTAGGAACAATCCCCTTAATGAATAGACTGGTTTTTGCAACATTGAAGCCAGAAACCATATTTGATAGAATGCTTAAAGGATAAAGTATATAAACAATCCAGGATAAGTATATTACAATCTACAACCAAACACACATAGAGAACAATCAACAGACTTCACACCTGATATTAGTGATAAGGTGCATAACTTAATAAAAACTATCGAGTCTAATGCAACATACCAAGCCCTGTACATCCAATATTGTTGTTGTCGAAAAAATCTGTCTCTTTGCTGCAATGGAACATGCTGGAAATTTCTCCTGCAGAGCCCTCTCAAACTCCTGGACATGATATTTCAAATAACGATCCATTGTGGTGATACGCATCAAGCGGCTTGGATGAGCTTTCCCAAGCCTCTCAATATAAACTGGCCTACCTTCCCTATCGACTCCATGATACCCTTGAGGGTAATACTGCAATACCTCTTCTAGCTCTTCAAATTCAAAATCCTTCAAAGATAATTATCACGTTAGAGGCAAATAAAACAGTATCAATCATAGCATCGGGCACATGCTGATGCTGAAACATTCAAATTACCCAAACACACAAGCTCAATTTATTCTAGTAGATATATTGAGAGATATATTTTTGACAGTATTAACAACTAAAGTGTCATATAACATTTTCAGACATTGGAAATGTGCAGAAGACAACTATAATTTGTAGATTCATAAAAGTTTGAATATCATTTTTATTGTTTTTTATCACGTACGTAATTATCTATTTTGTAAAAAAGTTTAATATTTTTATGAGTTAAGTATGTTTTTTGCCCCTATAAAATTTGTATTTTTTGATTTTAGTCTCTTAAAAAATTTCATCTATTTTTGGTTCCCCAAGTTTTTTCATGTCTGCAGTTTTAGTCTCTCATGGTTTTTAGTAGCACTTTTTTGGTTCTTTTATTTTGCTTCTAAACGCTATTAAAATTCATGAGAGACCAAAAACTGCTAATGAAAAAAACATGAGGACCAAAAGTAAGTAAAAATTGTTTGAAGGACTAAAACAAAACAACCCAAATTTTATAGAGACTAAATACATATTTAACCCTATTTTTATTCTATGAAGTATTTAATGTAGATTATATTATTGTCCCCATGGAAGAAAGTTTCTAGATCCGCCACTGTCGGGGCGGGTTTTGCATCCCCCGTCCTCGTCCCTATCTCTATCGGGGTCAGGTTTTGCATCCTCCATCCCATGCCCAAACGGGGACGGGTTCCCCGCGGGTACTCATTTCCGCCACTAAGTTATAGAAAAAATTAAAAAAATTATATTTATGATAATTATTATACAATGAAAAAATAAAATTAAAAGTATTAAGATAGACCTTTCTATTAAAAATAGATCAAAATTAAAAATAAACAAAATCAATGAAACAAAATGAATGAGTATATATAAATAAAAGAAAATAAAATAAACAATTAATATTTTGTCGAGCGAGTTCGAGGCGGGGGCGGGGCGGGTATCAATATCCCCAAATCCATCCCCGTCCCCGGTCAAAGCGGGTTCTCTGTCAAACCCGGGTTGGGGTCGGGTGGTACCCACGGGTTCGGGTTTGGTTGCCATGCGTATTATGTCAGATATCAGCTCTCTTCAAAGGTTAAGCAGTTAATTGAGGGCTTGAAGTATAGACAATGCATGTTTGTTCCTTATGATGGAGTCCAAGTTTTATTTAGAAAATGGGGATGGAACTCTTGACCACTTTCTTAGTCATAAAGCCCAAATACCATATCAAGGACCACTTGTTGCCAAAATTTGAGCTTTAGTGTGGAGGCTCATGAATGATTATATATCTAAACTATTATAATTTATAATCCACAAAAACTGAAGGGATCCTAATTTTCATTTTGCTACACTGAAACCTTTTGTGGTCTAAAGCAACTACATCACTTATGGCAATTACATAAGTTGGTATCATTACCTCAAGGATGGTATCAGTTCCATATTCCTTTCGCCACATAAGCATTTCTTCCCACATCTGAATTGTCATTTCAATATTAAAATCCCTAGCTTTAAGAAACCTACCGGGTATTAGAGAGCGACAAGAGTCAGTGTGAGCAAAAAGAAACTTGCTATTTATTACAACATACTTGACATTCCTTTAAACAGCAAAACAAATAATTGAGAAACAATTCTCCAAGGCATCTGAGCTAAATATCCATTTAGTGATAGAATTTGAATGGATTAAAGAACTACCTCAGCAATGTATGATAATCATCATGCCTTGGGGGTAAAGATCCGCTCTCAATAAGTCTTTGGCGCAATTCAAGGACAGCAGTCTCCTCTCGCGCATCTCTCACATCCTCAATGGACACTGCTGGAACCCTATAATCAATTTTCCTTTTGCCTCTTTTCTTAAGGGAATGAGTGAATTTAGAAGAAGCATTCATTGCCTTTTTCTTGAGTGTTCCAATTTTAGAATACTGTCGCCTCTCATCTTCCGACATCTCAACATCCGATCTCCTCTCCCTAATTTCATCATTACTACATTGCCCTTCAAATCCTTTCACAGCAACAAGAAGATCAGTTTTTTTCACACTCACAAAATCACGCCAATCACAACACACCAAAAACCATAAAAAAAGACCAAAGGAATAGCAGATTATACCTGACATTTCTGTCCAACAGAAAACCAAAGACAGTTTACCCTAATTTTTGAATCAGGGAATCAAATTCACAGCAATCTCCTTCATATTTTGCTTCTTCAGATTCTACCACATACAAATACAAATAAATAAATAAATAAATTTCATATCAAAATCAAACTCCTTCATAAATTACATTTTCCTAATTGATGAAAAGATAAATTTAACTAATGAAATATACGCAACCGCTACATAGAGTCATAGACTACTTGTTCATCACTATCAAGCTAATTAATTAAAATTATTACTATTACTATATAAAATCTTAAAAATACAAAAATAAAAAATACTGAGTTATTAATTAGGTAAATTACAATAATCTAGAGGTAAATCTAACAAAGTGCAAAAAAAATTGTCGTTTATGGTTGCATTTCTGTAGCTGTTTCATCACTGTTTCTTTCTCTCTCTTCTCTTCGAAACTCAATCAAATCAAATGCAGAGAGATAGAGATAGTGAACAAACCAAACGCTCAGATTCCAAAACGACTTGCCGTTTCGATATTTCCGACCTTCGATGACGATTGCCGTTTCAGCATTCCCAAGTATAAGTGAGCAATCGCAACGAAACGCAGAGCGTTCTTTTTTTTTTTGTTATAGATAGAGCTGAGCTCAAGAAAGAAAGAATTGAAGTTAGTTAATAATGAAAAGGCGTTATGAATAAGAAAGAAAAAAAAAGGAATCATACCATATGTTATGAATCAATTAAATATCATAGTTTTGGATCCGTGAATTGAAGAAGCTTGCATTTATTTATTTATTTATTTTAAAATAAACGCATTTAATTCAATTACTTTTTTTTTTTGCTTAATTTAATTCAATTACTTTTATCACCACCATACCAATGCTTAGATTAGATCTCACATAACGTAACCGCAACTACTCTCCATTTTCATTCCAAACTGTCGTTTTAACATTTATTTTATTTTTATAATAATAATACAACAAAAAGTAAAATTATATAATTATGATTATATAAGGGGATGTAAATGCATGCTTACCTTTTGGATTTTGGAATGAAGAAGAAGAAGAAAGAAACGCAATGGATTGGATTTGGAACTACTTTCTGTCTGTTTCCCTTTACTATTCTCCTCTCTTTCTTTTCTTTTTTGCTTTTTCTTCTTTTCATTTCATTTTTTCCTATTCTTTTTTTTAAAACAACATAAAGTACATGCTTATTTTTTTTATAGAATGAATGTTCAAATTAATTCATTCTCCTAAAAATACAAATTACCAACTTGATCTATATCAATTTTACTTGTAAGTCAAGTTAGTCCATTTAACATATTTTAGTCTTTGCTAAACTAGGTTCGGTCTATAAATCATTTTTAATTTTTTATTAGATGATGCTTAAAACAAATTTTAAGTTGAGGCGTTTTTTTAAAATGAGAAGTTTTAGATTTGAAAATTTTCACTATATGAGACATTTTTGTTTTCTAAAAACGAATGAGAAATCTTTTTGTTATTATTTACCTAAAGCTAGAACTTTAGTAACCTCATCTTTTGGTTAGAGACTAAGTCGACGGGTTCAACTCAAAATTTTCATTTTTAGTCTAAATTGGTGCCATATTATTAGTGTGCAGTATCCACTAGTTTTATCGATGATTAATTTACGTCGAAGAAGTGGCTGGCCACGAGTTTTGACTTTTGTTGCCCCATGTGCTTCTCCCCTCCCACCAAATTTGTCACACCCAAGGTTCGTTTTTTTTTATAAGCCAAGGTTCGTGATCGAGACCGTGTAGTTGGTTCTGAACCCAGTGGTGGACCTAGGACCCTAGGTCAGGAGGTGCAAAAAAATTCATTATAAAAAATCTTGGTTATTGTTTAATTTTTTTCAACTATCCTCACTCAATTTACTAAAATTAAGGAAGCAAATTGTCTAACTCCAAATTTTATTTAAGAGTAAATCGCCAAATTAGTCTCTAAGTTTACACCTTCATCCTATTTAAGTCCTAAAGTATATAAAAAGAAAAAGTAGACCGTAAAAGTATCTGATATCGGTAAAATTACTTCCTAAAGTTTTATAAATAGTCCATTACTATTTACTATTTACTATTTTGTTTCTTAAAAATTGGATACCACGCACTAGTATTAATTAAATATCATTAAGCTTTCAAGTTATACTAGTTTGTTTAACCCAATGGCTGGCCACTAGTATTAATTAAATATCATTATGCTTTCAAGTTATACTGTTTTGTTTTGGGGGGTTATTTTTTCAACTGATGATTTAAGCTAATAAGGTAGAGTTTTGGACTAGAAATCAACCTAAACATTGAATTAAATGATATATGGTTAGGTTAGAGAAGGGTGAAATTCAAATTGATTGAATGAGGAATAATAAAAAGGAAGAGTGTGAAAGTTGAGAAGAGAAATAGTGTGAATTGTGAAGGTTCCAGCATCTGGCATGAAATGAGAGGCCCACCGAGAACTCGTGTCATGGCATCTTTTTGTGCTAAATGCTTTATTATTTATTATTTATTATTATTATATTTATTTATATAGTTTGTGGGGGTGACATGTGTCCACTTTTTCCTCTTTTTCAATTTGTGCTCCCTATGGCCTATACGTGTTCTATTCAGTCTTTTCTGTCTTTCTCTTTTTTTTCCTCTCCATTAGTTTTTCACTTTCCTTATATGCTCAATTCATATTTTTCATGGTTACAATTTGTTTATATTTTGAGCGATTAGGAATATTAAATAATTGTTTTTTAAGAAAATTATATTTGGAATTAACATTCTAAAATAGGCATGGCAACGGGGCGGGTCGGGGGCGGGTTTGGCATTCCCCGTCCCCGCCCCTACCTCTATCGGGGTCGGGTTTTGCATCCCCCAACCCCGTCCCAAACGGGGACGGGTTCCCCGCGGGTACCCGTTTCCGCCACAATTTATAGGAAAAATACAAAAAATATATTTATAATAATTAATAAAATAAAATAAAATAATAATAATTATACAATGATAAAATAAAGTTAAAAGTATTAAAATAGATTTTTCTATAGGAAATAGATCAAAATTAAAAATAAACAAAATTTATGAAACAATATGAATGAGTAAATATGCATATAATAAAATAAAATAATTAATTTATGTTTTGTCGAGCGGGTTCGGGGCGGGGACGGGGTGGGTATCGACATCCCCAAACCCAACCCCGTCCCCAGTCAAAGCGGGTTTTTCCCGTCAAATTCGGGGCGGGGTTGGGTGGGTACCCGCGGATTCGGGTTATGTTGCCATGCCTATTCTAAAAACAAAATTATCAAAAGATAAAATCAAGGGTTAAATATGTTTTTAATTTCTATAAAATAAGAGATTTTTTTTGACAAAATAAAATAGGAGATTTTTATTTTTAGTTCTCAACATATTTTTCTTCAATTTTTAGACCACACTTATATCTCTGTTTGTATTCTTGGTCCCGCTAATATCTTCTTTTACACTTTTGATCTCCAAATCTACTTCTATCTATCTATCTATTATATCTATTCTATCTATTATCTATCTATCTATTCTATCTATCTATCTATCTATTCTATTCTATTATATTATATTATATTATATTCTAAGAAAAAACCCCACCACCAATTTTACTAAAATAACCATAACTGAAAATTTTAACAAAACATCACTTAGGGTAAGTACATAAATTATATTCTAAGAAAAACCCCCCACCACCAATTTTACTAAAATAACCATAACTGAAAATTTTAACAAAAAAGCAAACTGATCTATTATATTCTAAGAAAAACCCCACCACCAATATTTAAAGACTATTTAAACTACTGATTAATATTTAAAACAGATATTTCTTATTGATAATCTACTATCTCTCATTTACTATCTACTACAATATACCAATTTCACTTGGGGTAAGTACATAAATTACTAGCTAAAAACATATATACTTTTGGCAAAAAGCAAATTGACACAAGCGGACACATAGAGAAAAAAGAAATGCAAGGTGAAAGAGAATTGAAATGACAAAGAAAGAGAGAAATGGAAAACAAAAAAATGCAAGAACCAAAACAAAAAAATGCAAGAACCCAAAAATAAAAAGCAGCCCTATAGAAAGAAATGAAATGAGAGAGATAGAAAGAGAATTGAAGGAATGTGAGAGAGAAGGGAGAGAGAAAAGAAAACAATTTGGTAGAAAATATAAAGACTAGTATAAATCTATTATCTATCTTTTAACCACTAGCGAAAATTCCAAACTAACTTTTTAGTCTCTTAAAAAAAGAGAAAAAAAGAGGGTACTTAATAACTATTCAAATTATTAATAAATATTAAAAATTTACATGACAAATATTTGTCACTAGTAACTAAGAAAAGGAAAAATAACTGTCACTGATATATAAAAACACGGTATAAATATTTGTCATAGATAATTATAATTTTGAAGACTATTATAATCTACTAACTATTTTCTACTATGTACGATAATCTATCAATCTACTAAAACTATCAATTTAACCACTGGCGAAAATTTCAAAATAACTTTTTAATTTCTTAGAAAAAAACAAGAAGACTATATGACTATTCAGACTACTGATTAATATTAAAAAAACACGTGACAAATATTTGTCACTAAAACCTAAAAATGGACAACTAACTGTCACTGATATATAAAAAAACGCGGGACGAATATTTGTCATTGATACCTAAAAATTGACAAATAACTGTCACTTATATATATATATATATATATATATATATATATATATATATATATATATATATATATATATAAAGACATGGGATTTATATTTGTCATAGGCAATTATAATTTTTGAAGACTATTATAAGTCTACTATCTAACTTCTACTATCTACTATAATTTACCAATCTACTAAAACTAATCAATTTAACCACTAGCAAAAATTCCAAACTAACTTTTTAATCTCTTAGAAAAAAAAATGAGAAGACTTAATGACTATTCAAATTACTAATAAATATTAAAAATACACGTGACAAATATTTGTCATTAATACCTAAAAAGGACAACTAACTGTAACCTGAAATATAAAAAAATACAGAACAAATATTTGTCACTGAAACCTAACAAAAGGACAAATAACTGTTATTGATATATAAAAAACACGAAACAAATATTTGTTTTTGATAATTATAATTTTTAAAGACTACTATAACTCTACTATCTCCTTTCATCTAATAACCTATTAAAACTAAATTTAACCACTAGCAAAAATCTCAAACTAAGTTTTTAGTCTCTTAAAAATATGAGAAGACTTAATGAAAATTCAAACTACTGATAAATATTAAAAACTACGTTCCAAATATTTGTCCCATGTTTTTATATTTCAGTTACAGTTATTTGTCCTTTTTTAGGTATAAGTGACAAATATTTGGAGGCTTAATGACATAGTTGCTCAGTCATATGGTTTGCTTACCGCCATGAGTCATGATCGCCACAACTGCCATGAGAAATTGATAAGATCAACTATGTCAGGAGGCTTAATGTGCTTACTTTAAAAAATGAGAACATTCCTAGCACCCCAAATTTTCCATAGAGTTATAACACATAAGACTCCATGTTTTTGGATGGATTGTGTTGAAGCCACGTTAAAGGAACAAAGTCATTATTTGGCAATATAAAATTACCACTAAACATGCTTCTCCAAACTTCATTGGCACTGCTGCAATGAAAGAAGCAATGCAGCAAGGTTTCCTCAAGTGATATACAACGAACACATGAAGCATCATTAAGAATATGGCGCTTCGTAAGGGTCTCACGAGTAGGCAATGCATTATGACAAAATTGCCACAAGAAAAACTGAATATTAGCAGGTATTTTTAGCTTCCAAAGCCACAACCAATCAGTGTTTTCTTGAGAATGGTTATTACCTGATAAAAGTATGTGATAGGCTGATTTTGCAGTGTAAGTACCTGAAAAATTAAAAGCCCACGTCCAAGAGTCCTGCACACCTAACACTAACGTTGGTGCCAAGTTCAGAATATTATCTTTAGTAGCTTGAGGAATCTGAGTATACAAATCTTCAAGCCTCCATTAACCATCCACATATATGTCCTTAAGCTGCAAATGAGTGTCATGGATATCTACAAATGGCAAGGTTGAAGCCAAAGTCGTTGTTGTGGCCCAACAATCATACCATATGCTAGAATTACCCTCACCAAACTTGAACTGGAAACCTGTCATTAGCTTGTCACGAGCCTTCATCAAAGAATTCCAAGTACTAGAACCACCGGATTTTTTCACTCCAAGGAAAGATTGATGCTGAAAATACTTAGACTTCATGTCATTCACCCAAAGCTTGTGAGGTGCAGCATTAATATCCCATATCATCTTACCCAATAGAGCTGTGTTCTGATGGCGAGCAACCCTTACTCCCAAGCCTCCATCCCACTTCGGTCTAGTAATTGTGCTTCATGACATTCTACCTGTTTTCTCTAATAACACTGATAACATTAAAGAACTCCCCGAAAAGATCGTATGTGTTGTTGTGTAGGCCTCAATCCCTCCTTGGATGCGACATTTCATTAGACTCCCAATGCAACGCCAAGGGGTATTATCCTGGTTAGTTTTGGTTAGTTTTGCACGAAGTTGTCAATCAAACATATTCCTACTTTTCACCTCCGAAGACAACATCTATGAAGGTCTAGTAAATATGGCATCTTTGTATCTCTTGATCATTATTCCATAAAAGGCATAGACTAGAGAGTGACCATAAGTTCAATACAAGAAGACTTTTAAAACCACAACTTCCTTGTCACTCTTTCTACTCTCTTGGAGCTCTATATTTCCATTTGGAATAGTAGATTTCGTCATGTGTTTTACAAATCTTGAGAAGCTTATTAATTGTCGAGGCTGCTGCCAAAACTAAACATTTCCTACATAACCACAATATTAGTTCTCTTGTTACTATGCACATCATTTTTAAAGTTGGTATAAGAAAATTTTCCTCTCACATTATAACTGGTGTGTTTGACATTTTAGTCTACAGGGGTAAATTCATCAGTGTAAGCCAACTCATTGGTAGCACATATACCTATTATCTTGCTTATTAGAAATATAACCCCTTCCACCCTTCCTAATGCCAACCCTAGTCACACAACCCTTTATTGGGGAATGGAGTCTTATTTTGGACTAGTATAACTTTGAGAAGCTTCAAGAGGATTTGAGAACAACTTTGGCACATCTATAAGCATCTAAGGTTATTCCCCCGACCCTAAAGCCCTGCTTTGTGTTGACTATGCAGAGGAAATATTGTCACTAAGGTAGTGTTTTAAAACTTGGACCGGTGACCAACTCGATGAGTGTCACAAACAAGTAGGTCAATAGTTGAATAGCATGAAGAAGGTAACAAAATATTTATAAATATTTGTAGCATAATACCAAGAATTAGTGTTAGGCACTGTACATGTTTAGTTGTAAATAATTTCATATTTGCCATAACTCAAAATGAGATTACATGGTATAGGACAATGTGTGCCCAGGGAAAACGTGCATGCACTGGAAAGTTAATAACATTCTAAATTGGGCAACACCAGTAAATAAAAACAAAGTAAATTCGTGAGCCAAGTGTACCAAGTTTGACTAAGTTTCGACGAGTTTGACTAAGTCATGAGCATGTCCAATTCAATTGGTAGTAGGTGTTTAAAAATGTAGGTACTTATCTCCTAGGTACAAGGTTCAATACCCACAAAAGGCAAAAACTCACAAGACTGTAAGATGCTCCACAACCACAAGATCATCACAACTATGAAACAAGACTTTGTTTAATATTGGAAAATGCAAGAAAAACTGACTGTTTGAAGAAAAGAAACACATCACAAGATCTATAATCTACATTTGGTAATACAGAATGTCACCTATAAACGCATTGAAGTAGATAAAATATCTGCCTCACAATTTGGGTATAAACCAAAACCATATCAAAACTGTCATTGCAAGCTTGAATATATATTAATAATAATAATAATAATGGTAATAATAATAAATTTGGTAAATATGCAACCAAACCGTCTAAACAACACAAAAAAGTAAATTTATCAAACTCAAGCGGACCTTTATACTTTACTACATGCTACCATCTTTAAACCTGAATGTAAACACACACTGCACATAGAACTGACACTATGGTGCCAGTGCCCCGACGGCAGTTTAGGGCATTCACAGACAGCATCACCTGTGACAACGGTAAGTGCTGTTGTAGAAAATTAACACAAGCTCCAAAAGCCTTTTACTCACCCTTTAACACAATTTACCCCCTGGTCTTGGCCCTCTTCATACCAAGGCTGTTGTGGAAGGGTGAAACAGAACCAGACATGGGAGAACCCTCATCGCGAAGAGTGCCATTGATCATTGCAAGTTCACGAAGCTGCTGCTTCTTGTAGAAATCCTGGGATTCATCCTGAAAGGTAAGATAACAGTACGAACAATCAGAACAAACGATACCCCTATCAAGTTGTCCAATCTCAATTGAATTCATAACAACATACCACTGGCTTAAGCAAATCTTCAAGTATTTCACGCGCCTGCATCAGGCGAGCATCTATTATCTCGACTGGTAATTCTGCCTCGACTAGAATATGGAGAGGTTCATTCAGATGCTCATACCCAGGTTTCCCTCTCATCATTTCCTCCTACAAGTATGATAAAAACTTGTTTACTAGAACTGCCTTACTATCCAACTAAACATTAAGTAATGTAGGAATTAACACTGGAAGGTTAGACGGCTAGGTAGGGTTATAGAGGTACAAATACAAACCAGAAGCATTATAGCACATACATTCAGATTATATAGGGTGTTATGCCAATTATTATATGGCTATTTTGTCAATAAAAATATTCCCCAACACTTTGATTTAATATTATAGGACGAACACAATAATATCTTTCTAACGGCTTTCAACTTTACAGCACAGTATTTTTATTTTGGTAGAAATAACTGTTAAACTTTGCTATAAATATTATGTTTGTTCTCTTACCTTATCTTGATCCTTAATGCTACCTCGGCCCCTGATCAAGACACGGCACTCAGTGTTGGCTTCAACACGCTTTAGAGAGTTTCCTCTTGGGCCTAGGAGGCGACCAACAAAGTTAAACTGCAATAGAAAAAATGTCTATTAGATTTTGCTGTAAAAATATATTAGCATAAATTGGGGCAGAGAAATGATCCTTCATACATTAGGATATGCGTCCACAGGTATATCCACTCTGAGTGACTTTTGAACAATAAGACCAGACGAGCTACCTTGTGGACTCGGCCAGTTTGGTGTTGGTGAGGATTGTAACAGACTTGGCATCTGCATGTTTTGATTCTAATGTCAACTACAAAAACAATATGATGGTCTATTTACTAGCATGCAGATGAACATAAATTTGTTCTTGTATCAGAGGCCACCAAAAGGTACCAAAAAGGTTATACTAGCTGCTAAAAATTCAAATAAGTTGATTACACATTTATTTATAAATAATTAAGTGTAAAGGATAATTTTTAACAGCCATATAAAAAATTCACAGATACATTCTATGTTAATCTAAAAGGATCAAGATGTCAGAAAATGATGTGCTAACATCAGAATTACAGAAGATCTCAAACCATGATGGTATAGGATAATTGACAACTCATTTTGGCAGCTTAGCCAACAAATCAATTCCCCAAACCTCACAGAACTTGCTGCTTCACTTTTCACAGGCAAATACTTGAAGTAGCTAGTGTTAAGCATTCTACCATAATAAAATAAAGATTCCCATGTTAATGCCATCAGATTTATCCAGCTGACACTATTCATCACGTGTGTGATGTGTGATTTTGCGGAAAATTGTAAGGCTGTCAGACAGGTATTTATATCTGATTTATCTTTATACAAAAATAAGACAAGATATTAGTCCATTAGCAGGACTCTGCAAGATTTGGGACAATAGATTAACTGTCATAGCTTGAAGTTAGCTTTGCCCTACCTGTCACAAACAATTAGAACTACAACCACTTGAATAAATGTCAATAGTTAGCATGAGATGTAAATTTGTGTCAGAAACACTTCTAAAATAAAGAATTAGATGGAAATAAAGTTATGTTAATGGTTAGTATCCGTACTTCTGATTGAAATCGTGATGCCCATCCATTCGCATCGGCACCTCCATTTGAAAATATTCCTCCAGTAGCCAGAGGCCTAGCGTGTTCAAGCCCACTTTGACCTAAAAGTGATGCATTCCTTACCATTGAGGTTACACGCAAAATTTCTGCTCCAAAAATGTCAATTTTCAAGAATAAGAAAGTACCAGTCAGCATTTGTTGACAAGTTAGCAGTCACTACATAATCGATAGACAACACGGATGTTCAAGTTTGCTGAGTCGGTAAAAAAATTAATGCTATGTGCTTATGTCTATAAGCTGTCCCTATAAGTTCAAGCTTTTTATGGTAATACTTCGGGTGGTAAGGAAAAAAGCATTCAGTCAAATGTTATCAAATCACATTAAATAAATACGTATACATTAAAATAAAAGACACTTACAAAAATTTAGGTCAGTAAACCATAGAAAGAGAGCATTTCAACATAACCAAAAATCAAGTTTTCCTTTCACTGTTTTTGCAGAAGGTAAGAAAAACAATAATTATTAGTAAATCATTCAGATAGAACCCTCTATGCCGTTCAGATAAGCACTTTGTCAATTCCTTAACATTTAATATTACCTGAAGGAACACTACTTAATTAAAAAGAAGATACATAAAAAAAAATTATTCAATTAACAGAGCATATAATAACCATCTGATCCAATCAGTGTAAGTTTTAGAGTTGAAGGGAAAGCAGAGAAGAAATGAAGAAAATGAATTAACAACCGAGGGTATGGTTCGGAACTAGGATACTAGGTTTGGTGCAGATATGATACAATACAAAGACACAGTTGGTCTCACTGCTTTAAACCTGTCAATCAAATTCATTAAATCCTCCACATGAACTCATTCATGCCACTTTTCTTATGGATATGATACATTCTCATTCCTTTCACACGCACACTACCCCAATCTCGACGGAAAATAATAGTTCGCCAACAATACAAAAGTTAATAAATGAATAAATATGCACAAGCACACATGCATATACACATGTAAAGTGTATAAGAATCTTCACTAAGGTAGTCAAAATCACGATTTAGATCGTAGGATCAAACAATCCTACGATTTTTTTGTAATAGCCTAATCATGATCTCATGTTGAAAACACGGGGTCTGGTATGATTGTGTAGGCTTAACAAACTTGGTCATGAAAACGGTGTAATCATGTTGCATCCAATCATATTGCGCCTTCGAAAGCCCCTTTCTTCAAAAGCCCAGAACACTTACATGCATGGTTCCAAAGCATCCCTCTCCAACCATGTTTTATGCCTTTCACCCTAACCTGTCCCAGGACAAACTTGTACACCGATGCTCCATTGCACTATGTTTGGATAAGGGAAGAAATGTGAAGAAAAGAAAATATGAAGAAAGAAATAGGAGAAAATGAATAGAAAATGGGTAATTTTTAAATAGTTAGGAAGAAAAGTGAGTTATGATATCAAGACCTTTATCTCCTTACATAAAATAATATGTCATTATTAATGCAAAAGGGAAAACTTGGTAAATGCAGAAAGTGGATGCCTTCCATCAATTTCTTTCCGTCTCAGCAGAAATTTGTTTATTTGAGGGGGAACTGCTTCTGATTTCCTTTTTCTCTATTTCCTTGATCTATCCAATCAAATGACACGTCATTACTTCGCCATTTCTGTCGTTGCCACTTCTATCATTGCTACTTCACTTGAAACAAACACACTGTTAAGGGTGCTCTGGTTTGAACACACCTCTGGCTACTTCTGTGTTCATCCACTCTTCTTCCCGGTGTTGTACCCTCATCCTGGTTTGATCTCCCAGTTTGCCTGTTATCTCTTATTGGTTCAGCAAAAAACTCACATGAGCCCCTCAAGTTAGAGCCCCTCTATGCCGCCATCTTTCAATTGTTTGTAGCCCCTCAAGGTGATATTGCTGTTCGACCCCTGTTCCAACTCTACTTTCTTTTTCAAATGAAAACAGCAACCTCTCGAGTGTTTTTCTTTTATCATCTCAAGATGGATTGTTTCAGCCTTTTAGGTCCCGTTTGAAATATAATCTAACTAATGCATCATTGGTTTTTCTCCTTTTTTCCTTTTTTTATTCATAATTTATAATTACTGTTAAATATGAAACAGACACCAAGATGATAATAATAATAATATTAGAATAACACAATATGAGATAATAATACAATAAATATAAAATAAATATCTTAATTTATGTTTGAAATTAAATGATATTATTAAATATATATTAGTTAATTCTATTATTATATATTTTTACCAAAATACACTTGAACCTTTTTCGTAGGATCTTACGATCCACGTTAAGATCGCACCATTTAGAATCTTCCACTCCCCTCGCGGTCCTAGGTAGGATCTTGATATAACACCCCGAATTTGGTGAAAATTTCTAGAGCATGAAATATATGTAACCAAAAATTTGTGTTGAAAACAAATTGACACGTGATTGACTTGAGTTTTGGGCACCAAGTAGAATAGATTCCTTGTATGCATTCTCATAGGCAAAATAAGGAAAACGAATACACCAATTCCCACTCTCCAGTCTCCACTACTTCCTTAGGCCGTTAAACTATCAATAATAGTTAATAGTTTTAAAATAATCATAACATTCAATAAAATTAAGTAATTACATAAATGCAATCCTTTAACATTTGAATGCGAAATCTTTAACTGATTTATTAATACAAATGTTTCAATTTTCTAATAAAGCAAAGGTGTTGATCCCCATAAACTCCCTTGGATCAAACACAAAATATTTATAATTTAATAATAGAAAAATAGGAGCATCTCAACTTGATACATGTTTCGATATCCTCACACAACTAGGGAGACAAGAATGTTATTTGATTTTATCATACAAACAACTAAAGCACAGGAGAGGTGTGAAGCTTATTTTTAGTGCTATTTTGACAAATGAATCTTACCTTGGTTTAACAATCGATAACATTGCGGAAGTACAGCCATGAAGGGACCAATCTTCTGACGTTCTTCCAATAACTCATCTAGATATCTGAAAATAAAATCAATAAACCAAGCAATGAGAGTAGAACATTTAGCCATTCATAATAACAAAAGTAAATGTACATTTTATAAATTCTCAAATATCCATATCAATTTTTTTAGTTGACCATGAATTTATTTATTTTTTAACAAAATAAGAAGAAGCCTAATCATGATCAGAAGCTACAACAAGAACAAAGATGGTTTCTTTACATTACATATAATGAATTAGCAATGAAGTCCATTCATGATTCATCTACAAGTTCTCATTTCTCAATAAAAATATACTACAACAACAACAAGATCAACTGATTACCCACAAAGATCAGGCAACTAAAATTTAAAAGGAAAAAAAAAAGACCAAATGGACTTGAACACTACAGATTCTACAGTATTCAAGACATAACTACAAGAATCAAATAAAAGTAAATTCAGCCATCCTTAGATTCATAAACCCTGAAATCTGAATCATCAATAGCCAGAGAATTATTCACCAAAAATTAATTACCATAATATTTTTTTTCAATTAGATTTGTATCATGATGGATCTGCTAAATTCAGTCAACAGGCAGATCAGGTCACAAGAATCAATAATATAAGTAATCGATCACAAATCCAACTATAGCAACGCAAGAAAGTACTCCAAGTCCAAAGCAGTGAATTAATCAGTCAATTAATGTTCAAAAACGATAATAACAATCAAGAAGAAACTTAAACAAGAATCTAACATGAGAATTAAAAGTTAATAAGTAAAATTAGATCCAACAAATTTAGGGGAGAGAGAGAGAGAGAGATACTTATGTTCAGCGAGGGCAGAGGAAGCAGGTGAACGAAGACCGGAGATGTGAGGAGAGTGAGGTGCTGACGGCGACGGCGGGAAAGCCATGTACCTGCCGGCACCGGTCGACGACATCATCGATCTCTCTCTCAGAGCCACCGTTTGGCCTTACAACTGGGCTTTGAGAGAGTGAGTGTGTGTGTGTGTGTGTGGTTGGTATGCGCGTTTGTGAGAGTTTGTGAGTGAGGGTTTGAGTTTTATGTTAAATCTTTGGTGAATGAAAATCATGGCTTGTGTTTATTCCTTTTATGCATTTTAAATTAAATTTGTTTAAAATATATATTTGCATATTTATAAAAGAAATAAAAAAATAAATAAATCTGGCTTTCATTTTGTGTTTTTAATTTTGTTTAAGTTTATACTTCAATTCATAGCATTATATGATATGGATGTCATTTTGTTTAGTAGGGTCAACTTAAGCAAAAATAGATTCTAATTTTTTGCAAGCGAATCTGTTTTTTGAACGACACAAATGATTCCTTCTATGTTAAGATATATTCAAACTTACGTAATTGCACAAACAAACACACGCTCTCAGAAAATCACGGTAACTCGTTGTGTGTTTGATTCACATCCACCCGCGTTTCAAGCATGCAAATGTGAATGAAACTAAGAACTTGCTATCTAAAGACATGTGTTTTTGAAATCCCAAACTCGTCAATTCTAAAGGAGGGATGCGTGTAAGTTTTGAGCCTTCGATCCCTTATTATGTGTTTTCAAAATAACACTACTCTCTCTCTCTCTCTCTCTCTCTCTCTCTCTCTCTCTCTCTCTCTCTCTCTCTCTCTCTATATATATATATATATATATATATATATGGCTTTCATTTTTAGTTGATACTTCAATTCATAGTATTATATGATATGCATGTCATTTTGTTAATTAGAACCGGCGTAATAGGCGAAAATAGATTCTAACTTCTTGCAAGTGAATGTGTTTTTTTAACGACGCAAATAATTCCTTTTATGTTAAGATGCTTTGAAAATTTCGTAACCGCACAACCAAACACACGTTCTCAAAAAATCACGGATAACTCGTTGTGTGTTTGATTCACATCCAGACGCGTTTCAGGCATGCAAATGTGAATGAAACTAAAAACTTGCTATGTAAAGACGTGTTTAAAATCCAAACTCGTCAATTCTAACGGTGTTGTACGTGTAAGCTTCGAGGCTTTGATCCCTTACTATGTGTTTTTAAGATAACACTATTGTAAATATATATATATATATATATATATATATGTGTGTGTGTGTGTGTGTGTGTGCGCTTTCATTTTATGTTTTTAATTTTGTTATAATTAATACTTCAATTCTTAATATTATATGATATGCATGTCATTTTGTTAATTAGAACCGACTTAATAGACGGAAAAAAGATTCTAACTTTGAATAAGTGTTTGATGTGTTTTTAAACGACACAAATTACTCCTTTTAAATTAAGATGCTTTGAAACTTACATAACTGAACAAACAAAGAAACAACTACGCGCTCTTAAAAAATCATGGGTAACTCGTGTGTTTGATTCACATCCACACGTGTTTCTGGCATGCAAATGTGAAAGCGACTAAGAACTTTGTATGTAAAGACATCTGTTTGAAATACAAACTTGACATCTGTTTGAAATACAAACTTGTCGATTCTAAAGGAGAAGTATGTATAACCTTTGAGGCTCTGATCCTTTACTATGTGTTTTTAAAATACCTCAGAGGTTGCTTAGTCTTTTATGGTGCCTATTTTAAAATCCCATTTCTCATTTAAATCGATTTAATACTTGGTTACTACATAAAACAATTTACGGGGTTTAGTAAGTAAATTCACATCAAGTTCCAATTTTTCTTTTTCATCGACCACCCTAGAATTTTGCCTTTTACGGTCTTGATTCTATTTTGAGGTTTTTTTTATCAACATTTGGTGGTTTTATGATGAAGCAGAAAAAAAAAGGCACGCTTTCCATTCCAAAAGCCTATGTACACCACCATTCAATTCTGGATTCCTCCCTTTTGATTCACACAAACTATGAATGATATCCCTCTTTTTATGTACCTTTTTGAGAAGGCATTATTTAAAAAAAACATGATACTTCTTAATTAAAAGTGACGTAATAAGTGTAAATGTAATTTAATTTTGTATTAGTGCTTAATTTGTTTTTTTTGAACGACACAAACTATTCTTTTTATATTAAGATACCTCGGAACTTACGTCACAAACAAACACGTGCTCTCAGAAAATCATCAATAACTCGTTGTGTGTTTGATTCACATCCACACGCGTTTCAGGCATATGAATGTGAATGAAACTAAGAATTTTCTATGTGAAGGCATGTGTTTGAAATCCAAACTTGTCGATTCTGAAGGAGAAGTACGTGTACTCTTCGAGGCTCCAATCCTTTAATATTGGTTTTTAAAATATCTCGGAGGTTGCTTAGTCTTTTATGGTGCCTATTTTAAAATCTCATTTTCCATTTAAATCGATTTAATATTTGGTTACTACATAAAACAATTTATCGGTTTAGTAAGTAAAATTCACTTCAAGTTCCAACTTTCCTTTTTCATCGATCACCCTATACTTTTATCTTTTACAGTCTTGATTCTATTTGGAGATAGCTTTTACAATGAAGCAGAATGAAATAGAAACACTTTTCATTCCAAAAGCCTATGCACACCACCCTTCAATCCTGGCTCTTCCCCTTTTGATTCACACAAACTATGAATGATATCCCTATTTTTATGTACTTATTTGAGAAGTCAATATTTAAAAAAATATGATACTTCTTAATTAAAATTGACGTGATAAGTTAAAGGCTAACGTGCTCCCGGGGTCCCTTATCTTTATTTAAAGTAACGAATTAGTCCTTTATGTTTTTTTTGTCCCAAATAAGTCCTTTATCTTTCAAATTTTTGACCAATAAATCCTTTTCCGTTAACAGTGCTGATTTATGTGTCAAAAAAAACGATTTATGGGTTAAAAATTTGAAACATAAAGGACTGATTTGGGACAGAAAAGGATTTATCTGTCAAAAATTTAAAACATAAAGGACTGATTTGGAACAAAAAAAAAGATAAAGGACCAAATCGTTACTTTAAATAAAGATAAGGGACCCCGGGAGCACTTTAGCCTAAGTTAAAATATAATCCAACTTTGTATTAGTGTTTAATGTGTTTTTTGAGTGACTCAAATTATTTCTTTTATATTAAGATACCTTGAAACTTACGCCAATGCACAAACAAACACACGCTCTCAAAAAATCACGGATAACTCGTGTGTTTTATTTTCATCCACATGCATTTCAAGCATGCAAATGTGAATAAAACTAAGAACTTGCTATGTAAAGAAATGTGTTTGAAATCCAAACTTGTCGATTCTAAAGGAGAAGTACGTATAAGCTTCGAGGCTCCGATCCTTTACTATGATGTGTTTTTAAAATACCTTGGAGGTTGCTTAGTCTTTTATGGTGCCTATTTTAAAATCCCATTTCCCATTTAAATCGATTTTATATTAGGTTACTACATAGGCTTTTAATCTAATTTTGTATTAGTGTTTAATGTGTTTTTTGAACGACCCAAATTATTCTTTTTATATCAAGATGCCTTGAAACTTACACCAATGCACAAACAAACACGTGCTCTCAAAAAATCACAAGTAACTCATTGTGTGTTTGATTCACATCCATACGCGTTTCAGGCATGCAAGTGTGAATGAAACTAAGAACTTGCTATGTAAAAATTGTGTTCGAAATCCAAACTTGTGGATTCTAAAGGAGAAGTATGTATAGGCTTTGAGGCTTCGATCCTTTACTATATAATATTTCTAAAATACTTGGAGGTTGCTTAGTCTTTTATGGTGCCTATTTTAAAATCCCATTTCCCATTTAAATCGATTTAATATTTGGTTACTACAAAAAACAATTTATGGGTTTAGGAAGCTAACATTCACATCAAGTTCCAACTTTCCTTTTTCATCAATCAACCTAGACTTTTGTCTTTTACGATCTTGAGCAGAACGAAATGGCAACGCTTTCCATTCCAAAAGCCTATGCAACCCACCATTCAATTCATAATATGTATATAAATAGGGGCGGATCTTCTTAGGAGTTGGGGGATGCCACGGTACCCCCCAAATTATTTTAAACTTTTTCAATACATAATATAATATAGCAAAAACATATCTGTATATAAATGTTTTGCCAACTATACAACAATATGAAGCCTAGCGCAGTGGTAAGGGGCTGCATTATGCTGACCAACAGCTTTTTCTAAAAAGGAGCGAAAAAAACAAGAATAGGCTAATGAGGAATCTAACTTGAGTCCTCATACTTCTTCATACGCTCTTTACCGGAAAACCAACTAAAAAATCTTAACATTGACATAGAAAATAAATATATTGTTATGAATAATAGTAATGTGGATGTCCATGAGTTACAAATGTTACATAGTAGAGGAATATTAGAAGACACTCATTTATATAGATTATTATTCCTTGTAATTGTTATTCATTGTATATGTTAAAGGCACATTATGGTAGACCTTAATTCATTTGTAGGTTACAAGACTTATGTCCAATAAATAGGACTCATATGACATTGTAAAGATGTACCTTCAAGAGTAGAATGCAAATGCTCTTTTCTTCTCTCATTCTCTTCTTCTGTTTCTTCTTCATCTATAGTCAATTATAATGGTTATATCTTACTCTTGTTTGGATCAATTTCATAACACGTTATCAGCACGAAGCTCTACCAAAATGACGGCTTAATAAGCTTGGAGGCTATTTGGCAAAGATATGTTTTCTTCTACTATCTTATAGTTAATTTATCTAACTCATGTTATAATGTTTTGTTTTCTTATAGCTTTTATTTTATCATGCTAATATAGGAATTTTATTGAGAATTTTATTTAGCTACCACGATTATCATGTTTCGATTTTTGATGAATTCCTGAAGAATTCAACATTCATGCATCCCTATTGGATTGCATAAGGACAACTATCATGTTTGTCTATTCTTGATGAATTCTAGAAGAATTCATCATTCAAGCATCCTAGAAGGATTGCACAAAGAACTCAATGAAGAGATAAAACTTAATATTCAAGAATCCCTGCAGGATTGTTCAAAGCATTTTTTTTCTTCAATGCTTAGTCTTGTGATATAGTTCTTGAAGAACTAAAAGAAATAATAAACCCAATATTCGAGCATCCGTATAGGATTGCTTAAAGAAATTTTTTCTTTGTCATTGTTTGTGATGATTTGTTATATATAGTTCTTGAAGAACTGGAAAAAAATGAATATTCGAGTATCCTTGTAGGATTACTCAAAATGTGAATATTTGTGATAGTTCTTGAAGAACTTAAAAAAAAAATTATTATTCAACCACCCTAGGATTGTTCAAAGAATGATGGTAATCATATAAACTCGTGGTCATGTTTTGAAGAACTAAATCTTAATATTCAACCATCCCTGGAGGATTGTTTCATGGATGATGATTTTTCTTGATTATCGCTAATGAAAAATTTGTGGTCAAGTTCTTGAAGAACTAAATCTTTAGACCATGATTGTAATCTAAAAGATCTTTTTGATTTTAGTTTTACTTGAAACAAAAAAAAGGGGAAGTGTATTTCTTTATCCTACTTGAATATGCTCTTGGAGTAGCAAAAGTGAGAAAATATTTTTAGAATATTTTGGAATTCTAGTCACAATTGTGATTGAACAAAGGACTTATGAATGATTAAAATGTGAAAGATCATATAATGGATTGAACTTTATTCCCAGAAGTGAATAAAGTTATAAATCACATAAAGTATGATTTATCTTTGGTCATCGTTTAGATGTAAGATAAATTTCTTGAAGAACATATGATCATAAAATATTACTTTCTTTCATTACCCTTTATAAAAGTTTATGGCGAGTTCTTGAAGAACATAACAAAAAGTCTGTTTTTCCCCTTTGATAATCATTAATGATTTTCTTTGTATTCTATAAATAATGTAACCAAAAAATTTTGATATGTTGTATGTGAAAGGTAAATATTGAGTGTGCTGCATGTGAATGATAAAAAAAATCCATTATCATGATTTATGGTTATTTTTGACATATATGATTTATGGTTATATTCTTTACTATTTCTCATAATGGTGTAGCGGTTTTATTTTTATGAAAATAATGATGTAGTAACTCATATACATTATGACAAAGTTTAATTTTTCTAAGTGTAACTTCTCTTTCTACTTACCCTTGGAATTCTAGTCTACATGATTTTACTATTTAGTATATGTTCAATTATATTTTTCTAATATAAAGATGACGACACATATTAATATTTTTGAATGACCAGAAGATTCTTCAATATAATAAATTTTTGTGTCTCATGTGTTCTTAATGCATATAAACTACCAGAAAGTCATATGGTAGTACCAATGTGTGTTCTTATTATCAACTTGCAACCAAAAGTTTGTAAATGTAATTGAAGGCCCCAGAAGAGCTAATTGTATTGTTACCTAGTTTGAAGAACAAAGCTTTACACATTGATGCCATATTTTCTCGAGTCTCATAGAAACTAATTGAGTTTCAAGGATATTCATCTAAGTGGATATACCATAAATAAATGGAGAAAATTTTCAATGTATGTATATCATGAGACTTAATTTAGAAAATACAAATGTGTATTAGAAAGAAAAAAAATACTTGTGTTTCTTTTGGTTGATACTAAATGCATATTAGTACAATACATGCTACCTTAAACCAGAAGTTTATGGATTATAATAAGTTTATCGTTGGGAAGACCGGTTGCGCCATCCGGGGTCTATTATGATGCGAAAAATAGTTAAGAATTTTAGTGAACATGTATTGAAGAGCCTGTAGATTCTTCAATCCATTAAACAAATACATTAATCACTTGATATTTTATGATTTTAATTGATGCATCAATTAGATGACCACATATATACTACATATATTTGTCGTCAACTCACAACTAGAAGTTTGTGAGATGGCTTACTCAACTAATTTGAGTAAGAGGTCATTATGTGAATTATCTTTGAATCATTTGGTAAGTATTGTATGTATATTAGAATTAATATTGGACATCACATAGCTATGTTTATTCATAAAATGATCTTGAAGAACCATTCATTAGACGTCTAAAGTTATAAATATGATCAGTTCTTATGAAATCAAAACTTCAATTTCTACATGGGAACATGCAATATTGCAAGCA
The DNA here is from genome assembly GCA_039519185.1 of Astragalus membranaceus. NCBI lineage: Eukaryota > Viridiplantae > Streptophyta > Magnoliopsida > Fabales > Fabaceae > Astragalus > Astragalus membranaceus. Next base: position 189,688,598 of record CM076848.1, read on the forward strand.
AAGACATTGATACACATCAAGCCAATAAGGTATCATATGTAAGTTCTCCCTTTTATGATTGATTTTTAGTCAATAGTCCAATATCTCCCATCTTAAATTTTTTTGATGTGTTGTGTATGTTTACATTGCTACACTACTTTACAATAATAAATATGCTTGAAGAATGTTGGGAATATATGAGTATATGAATCTCCATCCATCATAGAGTATGTTGAGCCAATAACCAGAGATGTATTTATAGCTTAGTCAGCAAATTATCATTTTGATGAATTAGTTTTCCCAACATTAGGGGGAGAGATAAGCAGCTGGAAATTAGTATTATTTGAAATAAATTATTATTATTATTATCTTATCTTGATCCTCTTATAAACCAATGTGAACCAGAAGTTCAAAGAATAATTCATTTGCAAAATTTTGTAAATTATTCACCAACTGCAATACGCAAATAAAATTGATGTCCCTGTTGGACACTCAGACGTTGCAAATGAATCTTAACCACGCATGAAGCGTGTGGTTTAGTCGGTTCCAAAGAATAAAAATCCTAGAACAAGAAAATGAGCTTAAAAGCAAGATGGCCCAAAAGAGGATATGGAAACTCGTAACGACTAATTTGACATAATTACTTTTCAAGTTCCAGAAGAACTGATCAGGTACCTGAAATTTGTGAAAATGAGATCTCAATAAATTATGTCATTATGTCAATAATGAAATATGATGGAACCGAAACAAAGACAACGTTGACAATTTTGTGGGTGTATAATGTAGCGCTAAATATGATAAATGATGAAGAGGATCATGAACCAAAGTCTATTAAGAATATAGACAAAGCAATGATTGGCCAAAATAGGAAAATGCAATTGAAGTGGAATTAAACTTGATTTGCAAAGAAAAACGTTTTTCCGACCTATAGTCAATACAGCCGAAGATGTGAATCTAGTTAGACTCGATGTTTAAAAGTATTCGCACAAACTTAACATTTGATTTCGAAGATAAATTCACCTGTAGTGAATGCAGGTAGTTTTGAAAGGCTCAAATACAACGATGGATGTGTTACAACTTTTTGTATGGCTTATTTGATAGTCATGATTATATGAGGATCCCAGAAGGATCTAATTTTTTTCGAGATTGGCTGTTTGGACTCTTGAGATGATTACTCCAATTGAAATAATCCCCTCCATGGGATAATATTATCTGCACACATGTGGTATAATCATCTCAATGCATATTTTAAATTGCTTAAAGAAAGAGTTTGATATGAAGGACCTCAAATTATATTTGATGGATTTGGAGGTTGAACCTCTCTGGTTGATCTCTAAATAGAAAATTTTAGAAGGATTGAAGATATAGAGAAATATCTTAAATAAATATTTCTCCTAAACAAAGTTTTGTCTCGACCTGCAGATCGATCAATTAGCTAATTGAATCATGATAAATTATATCTCTATTGAGTACATGATGTGTGTCTCAAGAAGATATCAAATATCCCGGTCTAGAAGACTTTAAATTAGTGCGCGCATATTACTAGACGTCATATGGATTGATGTGATAATATTATTTGATACATATTAGTGAGATAGAGTTTATCACCAACCAAAATGCATTAGAACAAAGTGAGATAAATTTATTTTATATTTTTACGATTGAATTGAAGCAATTATTTTATGAATATATGTCCATCAAATTAACCATGCAGATACAAGACATTTTTCTGGTCCAGATCAAGCCAGTTCTGAAGTATATGATTATTTACATATGGCGACATTGAGGCATCATCATGATCTATATAACAATCTATAGTTATCACTTCCTCATATCATGTTAGAATACCAACAATTCAAGGAAGAAACCCCGAAGATAATACCAACTATGAATCTCAATTGAAAGGAGGATATATTACGAAGTATATTGCTTCTTATGCATCAAGGGGGAAAATCTAAATGTATATTCTTAAGAGATTCTTCAAATAGGGGGAGAAAACAGTACTCTTTTTTTCTTGTCGTGGTTTTGTCCCATTGGGTTTTCCACGAAAGGTTTTTAACGAGGCAGTTCCCCACATAAAGGATATTGTACTCTTTTTCCTTCACTAAGAATTTTTCCCACTGGGTTTTTTCTTAGTAAGGTTTTAATGAGGCATATCCTTAATGGACATCCAAGGGGGAGTGTTATGAATAATAGTAATGTGGATGTCCATGAGTTACAAATGTTACATAGTAGAGGAATATTAGAAGACACTCATTTATATAGATTATTATTCCTTGTAATGGTTATTCATTGTATATGTTAAAGACACATTATGGTAGGCCTTAATTCATTTGTAGGTTACAAGACTTATGTCCTAAAAATAGGACTCATATGACATTGTAAAGATGTACCTTCAAGAGTAGAATGCAAATGCTCTTTTCTTCTCTCATTCTCTTCTTCTATTTCTTCTTCATCTATAGTCTATTATAATGGTTATATCTTACTCTTGTTTGGATCAATTTCATAACATATATATAGTGGTTTTTTTTGTACCCCCCTCTTTATACCCCATACCCCCATAATTCAGTTTAACCCAAAAACACCCCTCTCATTTTTACTAAAATCTGATCAGACCCCACCAAAAATTGAGTTTCCCGAAATTATCTCATTTAAAGGTAATTCCAGAATTTTTATTCGCGTTTTATCCGGAAATACTGTATTTCCGGAACAGTTAATTGCTTCCGGAAACATCAAACTTTTAGTATTTCCGGAAACTTTTTTTTAGTTTCCGGAAACATTGTATTTCCGGAAAGTTTATTTTTTTTACCTTCCGGAAATACCGTTTTTTACGTGTTTCCGGATGTTTTAAAATGTCTCTTCCGGAATTACGTGTATTTTCGGTAATTCCGGAAGTTGTTTTTAAAATTGTTTTTTACTTTTTCGTTATTTTACAGATATGGTTATGGCTGACGACAGACTTCCGTTTACTATAGATTTATCGGACGAGTTTACTACCTCAGAGGTACATATCTTCCTAAAGCGCTTCTTGTTTATTATTTTTTATAAGTTATTAATTTAGTTTGCGCTTATTTTGTAGCTTTTTCCTACTCGGGATAATCTTGTACGTTAGGCTACAGATATCGGGAAAGCCAACGGAGTCATTGTTATTATTATTCGATCCGAGTCCACGGAGAATGGTAAAGGGAAGAAGAATAAGATCGTTTTGGGTTGCGAGAGACATGGGAGATATACTGCAGTAGATCTTGGGTGTTCTACTAGACACAAGACCTCAAAAAAGTGTGGTTGTCATTTTAGATTGAAAGCTAAACCACTCAATCCTCCTAATTTTGATTGGAAGGTTAAAGTTATGTGTGGAAGTCACAATCATGAGCCTCATAAGACTTGGCTTGGAGCAGCAATCTTTGGTAAGTTTAACAAGGAGGAGCGGTCAGTTGTTGAGGAGCATTTGTTGTGGGGAGTGAAAGCACAAAAAGGTCTAGAGGCAATAAAGAGGAGATTTGCCAACAACTTGAGTAAGATCTCTCAGTTGTATAGAACTCGCAGCAAACTCCGATCGGGCAGACCGTTTTACTAGTACCATTACTAGTTCGCGCTCCATCAGACCCATTGGTCCATCAGGCTTAGGCATGCCCTTCAGACCCTGCCGGTCCTTCAATTTAACCCCAATCAATGCGCCAAGCATCGACTGCGAATTAGACCATCACAGCCCCAGTGCTCCTTCAGATCCCAGTGGTCCTTATTTATTGCTTTCTCGTTAACACGCCAAGTGTTAACCACTGTCTGTAAAGTCTCAAAACCCCCAACTATCCTACTAGTCGGACAAAATTAGCGTCTGTTGTATCTTTATTTCTATTCCTTCATTTTTTCTACGGAATATAAATAAAGAGGGGCAGTTGTTATACCCCAATTTTGTCTGCTCCCTTTGTACAACAGTCCTTTTTTATTTAGTTTACGTGTCACAAATCCAGGTCACATTACTACGAGAAAAGTTTTCGAGCCCATTCGATGCTGTCTCATTTTAATTTGGTCACAACTGTCACATTTTGTTTTAATTGGGCCTATCTTTAAATATGTGTTGTAATTGGCCCATTTCTTCTAATTGGGCCTCATTTTGACGCGTTGTTTGATTGGGCCCGGCTTTCGTTCATGGTTTCAGCCGGGCTTCTTTTTGTCCTTTTTTTTTAAAAATAAAATATAAAATAAGAATTACAAAAAATATTACAATGTCCAAAGGTCCAAAAATATAAACCCAAAAATACAAAAAAAAAATATAAAATCCGAAAATACATAAAAAAAAATCAATAAAAATACAAAAAAGAGGGAATAAGGCAGCAGCGGTGCCTTCACCACCCTCCTTGAACACCAAGTTATCCATCTTCTCCAACCCATGCCCAAAACCTGTAAAAAAGGAAAGAAAATCATGTCAAAATCAGGAATTCATGGCAAAAAACCTAATTGGTGCCTATAAAAGGAGGCTGAGATTTTCAGAGAAAACAGACCAAGTGATTAGGTTTCACACGAAAACCCTAGTTAACCAAACACCTGAAAATTCTGAAACGAAGTAGCAGTGAAACGAAAAGCAAAGCAGGCAAGGGTATGGTTCAGCAGTAGCACACTACAAAAAACAGCGCATTAGCGACGGATTTTTCCCTCGCTAATGCCTGTTTTTCCCTCGCTAATGACTGTTAGCGACAGAATTAGCGACGGACCAATTCCGTCGCTAAAAAGCTGGTCGCTAATTGGGTAGCGAGGGAAATGAAAGAGGAAGAGGAAAATGGAGAAGGAAACGAAATTAAAGAGGAAGAGGAGGAAATGAAAGAGGATGGTGTGGTGTGGTGTGGTGTTGAAGGGAGAAGATGATGGTGGTGGTGGTAAGAAGAAATGAAAGAGGAAGAGGAAGAAATGAAAGAGAGGAAAAAACGGAGAAGAGGAAGAAATGAAAGAGGAAAAGGAAGAAATGAAAGAGGAAGAGGAAGGATTCGGGTTTATAAAAAAAAAATTACCCGTTAGCGACGGATTTCCCTCGCTAATGTCTGTCACGTGTCAAATCAACTACAACGGTCAGTGGCACAATTTTCCAAACATTAGCGACGGATTTAGCGACGGATTTCCGTCGCTAATTCAAATTTTTTTTTCAATTTTCGCGCCATGTTAAATCCGTCGCTAATTTAGCCAATTTCCGTCGCTAAATACCTTGTTCTCAATCCGTCGCTAATTTTGTGCATTTCCGTCGCTAATTTTGATTTTAGCGACGGACCACATATCCGTCGCTAAACACTGTTTTTTTTGTAGTGGCAGAACAGCAAAAGGAGGATTTTCAGAAGCTGGAGAGCCGGGTTAGTTTCCTCGTTGTTTATTTTTTTATTAGATATTCACATACTGTATCAATGAGTTAATCTGTGTTGATACACCTAGGCTTTAACTTGTACATAGTTTATCGCACTTTGTTCATGCTTTTTAAATGTAAATACCGAAACATTAGGGTGTAGCTTACCAGAAAAGATTCAAGATCATTTTTATCCAACTCTTAATGATCTCGTTTTTTTAACAAAGAACTGATACATCAATACAGAATAACAAGATCAGGAATCAAAGGATTTTAGGACAGTCCTCAGAACATAGGAATCCAATAGAAATAGAAGTTGAATGTAGAAGATTAAGAAAGGTCAAAGTGGTCAAAATGGAAGTAAAAACAGAGACTTTGAATCTGATTTTTCTAACCACTGGTGTAACAAATCTATGATTTGGTCTGCCGTTACGGCCTTCCAAAAAAGATCGTCATGGACAGTGGTGAAAGGGCTATGTGAAGACTACAAGTCGAGCATCATGATCCCCCCATACCGCCCAAAAAAAACAAATGGGGCAGTTGCGACAACAAACAAAGAATATCAGGGATGATAGTGACCTTATGGGGATCAGACCTCGTTTCGTACTTCAACAGGGGCAACCCCGTACGATGGGAGTAGTACTTCCATTAAACCTCATCAAACAAAAGAACGGTTGTCTTATGTCATATCGAAAAAGAACAAAGAAAGATTAACAGAAGAAGGTCCGTCCTCAACAATTTTAAGGAGACTTGGTGCCCAAGAAAGTCGTACCCAAAAGGATTCCCGCAGGAGATGGACCTCGAACTATAAAGGACCGTACGTGGTAAAGAAATCATTCTCTGGAGGATCCTTAATTCTCACAAAAATGGATGGGGAAGACCTCCCACTCCCGGTGAACTCTGCCTAAAAAAGGAGTATAGAAAAATGAGACAAGCAAAAATAAGCTCGCTAGGTTGAAAACCCGGAAAGGCGGCCTAGGCAAAAGTTAGAGCGGCCCGGTGGATTGAAAATCCAAAAGGGACAATCCAGGAAAAAATTAGGGTCAGGAAGTTGGACTAAACAAACATTGAGGCAATCAACACTTCCAAAAGTCGGATGATGAGTGATCAAGGTCGTGAACATGGGTGGCCGGCACCGTTACTTCAAGGACAATAACTACCGAGAAGTCTGCTTAGTATTTCAGCTTTCCTATTCTTTCAATGAAATTCCTCACGTAATTTTAAGTCGGTGTGCCTTCTGCACATTTGGCCTCCAATGTCAATATCAAACACTTTCATTTCTTTTTACTTCCGTCTATTTTTGAAATGATGTTTTGTGATAATTGATATTGAATTGTGAAACATGTGGCATAATCAAAAGCATTACAATCATTACGAAATTTTCGAGAATCACAGAAGAGATATAGTCTTTCATTAAAATACCTATAAGGAAAAAAGGAACCGCAGGAATAGAGCAATAAATGCGTAATCATCTCAAATGATAAGTCTCAGTCATGCGCAATTGACCTAGCAATACGAATGCACTTGATAGCCTCGTAACCCCATACCGGAAGTCCTGCGAGTTGAAGGACCAGCAAAAAAAGAGAGGCCCAAAAAGAAAAGCCAAAAAAAGAGAGACAAAAAAAAAGCAAAAAAGAAAAGCCAAAAGAAAAAAAATCATCCACATTGCATTCATTACCCCCACCAAAGCAGAAATCATTCCATCATGCAACCATGCATTTCGTTGCAGCACCTGCATCTAAGCAGTACAATTGCATTCATATCTTATCTGCATCTGCATACAACCGTTTGTCAACTTTCTCATCCCATCCCATCAGGTTCAACACCCATGGTATACCCATTTCATGCATCATCCCACCAGATACCAATCATTGCACGTTCGTCACATGTATAACATTGTTTGCTTCGATAGATGTGTCAAGTGTCGGTCCCATCGTTTGCCAAAAAAGTTTTTTTGTTTTTTACATCACTAATCATATCATTATACCATGCATTCGCGTGTCTTCCTTTATCCATCATGGCATTCGCATCAAAGCATTACATTTGCGTCACATTCGCACTTTGCATTTCATACACTCATTATATACTAAGAAAAAAAAAAGGAAAGTCAAAGAAGAAAAAAGAGGAAAAATCGCTAATTCCTTTACATTCATCATTAATCAGCACAATCACATTCATATCTTATCTGCATTCACATACGTTGTTTGTCAACCTCCATGTTCCACCAACTTCAACTCACATCATCTGCCACGTTTCATTCATCCCATCAGACACCTACCATTTCACATACCTATATTGCACGCATGCATCATTCATCGCATTTTTAGACATGCCAAATATAGATAGCTTTTCCCTTCTCAGGTAAATGCATTCATTAGGTATGTTCTAGGCAAGTACGCCATGTGTCAATCCCAATAGTTTGTTCCCTCAAAGTCAGTGCTACAAGCACTGGTCTCATATCACAATTCAGAGTCCCAGACCCCCAGTGGTCCTTCAGATCCCAAGCGCTCCTTCAGACCATCAATGGTCCTTCATTCCAGATCGCACGTCGCGTTATCGAGCAGCCGACGGATCATCCGACCCCAGGTCCTTCAGTTCAGTTCGAACTAATATGTCAAAGCAACGGCTTCGAACTCTACCTTCAGATCACTATGTCGACACTGAGTGCGACGGATCATCCGACCCCAGGTCCTTCAGACTAGCTGTGTCCGCCTAAAAAACACAGTGCACGTTAGGGGTGTTCAAAACCGAACCAAACCAATAGAAAACCGCAAACCGAACCAAACCAAACCGAAAACCGCAAAAAACCGCTTCTTATTGGTTTAGTTCGGTTTTTTTTATCATTGCACCGCGCGGTTTGGTTCGGTTCGCGGTTTTGATTATAGAAACTGAACCAAACCAAACCAAACCGCAAGTAACACTAAGACTTATTGACTTACAACCTTCCTTACTAACTTACTAGCCCAAATGCAACTAAAACTCAACTCTCACTCACTTACTAGCCCAAATACAATTAATTCTTTGACTCACTTACAAACAATCTATATTGTTATGCTATATTTAAAAATTACAATAAAATATTTAATTCAAATTCTTTTAAACATTGTCTTAACTATCTTAAAAGAATTAAAAGAGCGTAATTTATATACTACATATATTTGAGTATATTTTTTCTTAAAGATTTATGTTAGCGATTTTTTATGTTAGTTAATTTTAACTTCGTTATAAATTATGTTTTGTCTTGGAAAAAACCGAACCAACCGAACCAATCCAAACCGCATTAGTTTGGTTTGGTTTGGTTTGGTTCGGTTTTATTTTAGGAAGCCAACCGAACCAAACCAAACCGCATGTAGTTTTACCTTGCGGTTCGGTTCACTTTTTATCTCAAAACTGAACCAAACCGCACCGCGAACACCCCTAGTGCACGTCCTTCGAGGTGAGCAAATCAGGTCAACGTAAGCTTTGATTCCTCATTACAATGGGGATACGTAGGAACGGGTCATACCCCGTCAAGCACATTTTTCTAAAACCCCTTTTTTCCAGTAAATCATTTGCATTTCCAAATAATTTTCAAAATCATGTTCCAAAACTAAAAATCAAAAAATTGAAGAGTTTCCAATGCATGCATCTTCTCTAAACAAAGAAAAAATAGAAAAGCTCTTCATGTAAAAGCTCAATGAGCAAAAGTGCACCTTCGAATGACGAAGGGTAATATCTCAAATTTGTGTGTGCACTACAAATTTGAGATGTTACTCCACGATATCGGGGCACTTTGACCCTATCAAGTGAGGTTTGTTTTCAAATAAGAGAATAAGTTTGAGTTAACCAAATGTCGAAGCATTTCAGTATATTGCGTGAAGTATTGAGTCAGGATCCACTCAATGTTTCATGCAAGTTACTCAGAGTAACGACAATTGGTTGCCTCACGCCATCATTTTTTTTTTTAAAAAAAAGAAGATTTTGAAAGAAGAAAAGAAGAAAGGGTTACCGTTGTAGCCTTTCTCTTACTGATTCATACGGAATAACGTAAGGCCCGCATTTTCCAAAAAAAAAAAAGAGCTTGAATTATTGGCAATAAAAACCCTTTCATTTATCCTGCATACACGTAGAGCATCATCATCATACATAAAACAAAATTTTCAAGAAAAAAAGGGCAAAAAGCAAAACTTTCAAAAAATCATCATAGTCTTTTCTTTTACCAGGCTACATGAGGTGATGTTCCCAAAATTTCAGTCACCAAACTCGAAAAAATGCTTTCATCTTATTTTTCATATGCATGTCAAGTCGCATTATCGCCGTCATTTTCATATGAAGACATCATTTGCATGGCATAAAACAAAAACTTGATAAAATTCATACATGCATTTTTCCCAATCTCATTTAGGTTTGTCAGGAGTGCATTCTCCGCACGTGTGCATTTCCATTCACAAAGGCTTTTTCCCCTAATTTTCTCAAAAGATCCAAAAATCGTGTCTTATTAGAAGCGCGCCTCATGCATTATTGTTGTCCTTTTTCACACATCATGAAAAAAATAATACATTAACCTCTCACCTTGCATGCATTTCCATTTAATAAAAATCATGTCTTTCCACGCATTTTTTTTTTTTAATAAAAAAATCATTGTGAGTATCATGCATTTCATTGCATAAAAAAAATGAAAACAAGAAAGCATCTCATTCATAATCATGAACAAAAGTCATCATCAAATTTATTCAAAATGTAACATTCATGCATCATTTCATTAACCTCATCACTTTAGTTCAAATACGTCATTCCTCCATAAATGCATCTTTCAAAAAAGGGAAGGGGCATTGGCATTTCATACTTTGCCTTGCCTCTAAAAAAAAAAAATCATCATTTAGAAAAAAGCATCACTCCTGCATCTTTCATCATTCAAAAGAAAAAAGGGGCATCGGCATTTCATATCTTGTCTTGCCTCTATAAAGATCATCATTCTTGCATCATTCATTATCCAAAGATGCATCCGCATTTCATATCTCGTCTTGCATAAAAAGAAAACATCAAAAAGAAAATACTTTTAGAATAACCACACTTTTCAAGTTCATCCATGCATGGCATACAACAAAAATGTTGTGATGAGAGACGAGATGTTCTTGCAAAGTAATCTTTCTTTTTTGGAAAAGTTTACCCTCACTCATTTGCAAACTCAAGGTGTTCCAAAGCACTCAGTTTTTCACATCAGTAGCTCATTTGAATTTCCTTCAAAAAAAAAACATTACATCTCATCCATTCCATGATAAAAGACCGAAACAGTTCATCAAGAAAGTTTTTATATCATGTTTTAACCAATGTTAACTCTCTGTGAAGCGTTCTTCTAGTAAGCATGCATGCCAGGTGCAGTTTCTCATGTTTGAGTCAGTCAGTTTCCTTCCTTGTCATCATCACCATCCAAGTCTAACCCCGCCCCGTCCACCCATAAAGCGTTCCCCTATCAGTGCATACTTGACTTTTTGGTTCATTTTAACACTTTAAGGCCTCCATGCTGGGGCAAGTCTGTGATCACTAAGTTTCCTTGTCGATGTCATATACCTTGAGTGCAAGTCTTCCAAAAATAATATAATAAACAAGAAAATAAGCTCGCTAGGTTGAAAACCCGCAAAGGGCGGCCTAGGCAAAAAAAAGGGCGCCCGGTGGATTGAAAACTCGCAAAGAGCGGTCCAGGCAAAAGTTAGGGCATAAAAAAAAATGCAAAGAAAAGTGCAAGCACATGAAGGTAGATAAATCATTGTTCCAAAGTGAAGTCTTACAGAAATAAGCAATCGGGATTTGAAATGAAGTTTGGCCATACCCTCAAAAACCCAAAATCCCAGAAAATCCCTTTCCTACCCACCTTAAGCCAAGAAAATCCCAAAGAGAAAAACAAAATCCTCTCCTACCCACCGTAAGCAAAAAAAAGCTAAAAATCCAAAAGTTACCTTAGACAAGGATCATCAAAAAAAACAGTGCATCGTTCTTCATCAGTTCACCCAAGCTCAAAAAAAAAAAAAAAAAAAAATTCAAAAATGAAAACCCCAAAAACAAGAGATACAAAAGAAATATCAGTGGTGAGTTGATACGTGTTACCACAAAACCCAAGAGATCCTTGTCTCAATAAACCTTCAAACACTTCATCATTCCCATACACCCCCTTCCATAAACCGCAAACACTTTCCTTTGACCTCGACGTCCCGCCCCTCACAAACCCTTAGCCAGGAATAAAATTTCCAAACACCCTATCAAGCCATTTAACCCTCATAGACCATTAACCGTCAAATCAATGCCGAATAAAGAATCATCCTCCCGTCAACCTCAAACACTTCGATAAGCCCAATTATCCCTCCTCCACGAAACACCACAATCCTGAAATGTCCAATCCGATCAATGACCGGTTGCTTTCGTTTTCTCATGTTTTAATCTTAGGACAACTAAGTTTATCTGTCTACAATGTGTTTGCTCAAAAAAAAAAAACAAACAATCAGAAAAAAGAAAGCTGATCAAAAAAAAAACAAACCCTCGGAAAAAAGAAGTGAGGGAGCAAAAACAAACAGTCGGAAAAAAGAAAGCTGACAAAATAAAAGAGGGACCTGCACTCCAAAACAGCGTCAAACTGCATTAAAACAAGGTTTAGTGATCACCAGGTGAGGCTTCTTTCACACCAAAAGTCAAGACATCAGTAGAGAACCAAATATTTGCACTGAGAACGTCACTCAGATTCAAAGTTGGGGCATTCTCTTCACCACCCACCCACCCTGGTCTTGGGAAAGTCTGTTCAAATGCCCATCCCATGTCACTCCAATTGTCAATATTTCCAAAGTGAGGGCAAGTACATTCCCATTCCTTTACCTCATTCATTCCCATAAAAAAACCTCACCGGGGCAATCTCTCAAATCACTATCCTAAACAAAGCCTTGTTATTCTAACTGGGGCAGCTTTGTCCTTGTTATGACTGGAGCAACATCAAACTTTGTGGGGTGAGACAAAATCTCTTTTGCACCTTTCATTTCAAAAGCCGAAGCATTCCCAATTCATCATCTTCTACACCCCTAGTTGTCGTCACCACTAGACAGGGGCAAGTTATTCATTCGTCAGAGACATGAATTGGGGCAATCTTGTATCTCTTGATCCCTCATAAGCTTCAGCAATAACCATGTCTGTCATTTCTTCACTTGCCATAAACATCCATACCCTAAACCAATTCCAAGTTAACTGACTCATTCATTCACATTTGCACTCCTATGCATGCTTACTAGACAATGCTTCAAAGAGAGAGAACACAAGTTAGTCATGCGATATCTCAGATTCAGTCGTCATTGGAAGGAAGAGAAAACAAGTGAGCTTGTTTGTAAATAAACACCTTGAGAACACCAGAGTTTTAAGCAAAACTAGTTTTTTCAAAAAAGAATGATCCAGATTCACCTCCACTTTTGTTTTGCATCCAAAGTCTCGCGTCTCATCATCTCAAAAATGTTTAATCATGCATATCGTATTTTTCGCTCCATGCATTTGGGCGTTCCATTTTGTTTATCATAGTGTCTCATTTGCATCGTGCCAACATCATCATTTTATGGAAGGCAACAAAAAAGGAAACAACGGACGAAAAAAAAATCATTCCATCAAGCATCAAAGCATTGCATCAAAAAGAAAGAAAAAGCAAAACACGTCATCCCATGTCATAATATTCGCATCCAAGCATTTCATTCAAATCATATTCACATTTGCATTTCATGCACTCATCGCATCCCATCATTACAAAAACGTTTCTGTATCCCAGCCACTAATGTCATCACACTATGCATCATAACATTAGCATCCAAACATTTCATTTGCATTCGCATTTAATGCATTCATCCAAAATGCCTATGTTTCCCAATAAACTATTTCATATCATGCATCAAAGTATTGCTTTTGCATCCTCACAGAGCAAAAGAGCAAACAAAAAACAAATAAGCAGAAAACAGAAAGCTGCTCAAAGCAAACAGAATAAACAAAAAATAAACAAGCAGAAAAAAGAAAGCTGCTTAAAGAAAACAAACAGCATAAACAAAGACAGAAGAATTGCAGAAAACGGAACATAAAAAGAACACACCATCTTCATATCATTCATCATTCTCATACCATTCATACCATTCATCGCTTCATGGCATCAAACAGTAGTGCATTACACTTTCAATTTGTATCTCAGAAGAACGAAGAAATAACAGAAAAAGCATTCCACCAAAGTCAATCATTGCATTCATATGCATTCAAGTGCATGCATTTCATGTGCCAGTCAAGATAGAAGTTACCTCAGACTAGATAGTCTCAACCCAGAGTTAGAAAACTCCATCAACCCAGAGTTAGTGAACTCCATCAATCCAGATCACAACATCGTGTACGAGCACGCGATGGATCCATCCGACTTCGTCAAGTCCTTCGGATTAGTTATGTCAACCTAAGGCATAATGGACATCCTTGATCAAATCAGTTCCGGACCTGATGTTGATCGGCCGCTCGAGAAGGCCACCCCTAAGCTCGGACTCAACAAGAGTCCGTTAGAAGGTTTTTAGGCAACCTCCGAATTCAGGACCCCAGCGTCCCTTCAGAACCCCAGTGTTCATTCAGGATCCAAGCATCCCTTCAGGACCCAAGTGTCCATCCAGGTTACTTTCTTTACTGCTTTCTTTATAGCTTTATTTCCTGCTTTTTGAGGGCGGGCATTTCATTTAAGTAAAAAAAAAGGAGAGAAAATTCGGGTTTTCCCAAGCAGACAAAATCAGTATAATTTCTGAATTCTTTATTTCTATTTTGCCTCGGAATATGTTTCGGCCAATTCATATTCCTTGTCAAAATCCAAATAAAGAGGGGCAGCTGTCATACCCTAATTTTGTCCGCCTAGGTCGAAACCCTAATTTTCAAACAAAAAATAAGTAAGTTAAGGTTTAGCATTCATTCATAATGTCATGAATACCATCATTCATGCATTTCAAAGTTTTGAAAGTCATCTTAGGATTAGGGATGCATTGCATTGCCTTTTATAGCATTTTCAGAGTTTTTCAAGACCAAGGGCATTTTGGTCATTTTCGAAAAATGAGACATTTCTCAGCAAAAAAATCATTTCTTGCATACATTTTAGATTTTAGGGCCATTTTAGAGTTTTGAAGTAATTCTTGAAAAGAAAATGCATTTTGAACAAGGATTAGGGTTCTAATGATCAAAAGGGCATTTTGGTCATTTTTCGCAAGAGATGATTTTCTCGCCAAAAATGCACATCATCAAAAAGTACATTTTTATTCTATCAAGGATAATTTTTGTACAATTTTTTAGGAGGAAAACCCTAGTCAAAATAATTAAAAATGTATTTTTTCATTTTTAGTGCATAGAAAAATAAAAAGGGACCATTAAATATTCCTCAATTTTTAAGTGACAATTTTTATTGTCATAGGTGACTAGAGGGAATATTTTATGTTGCCCAAAAGCATGTGACACATTTTCAATAGTTGCATTCCCATTATTTCCCATGCCCAAAAATTTCAATTTCAAAAACAAAAAAGGAAGTGTCTTCAATAAGACAAAATACCAAAAAAACAAGTTTTTTTTTCTCCTTATCCCCCCACCTACGAATTCTCTCTCTCTCTCTCTCTCCAATTTCTTCCACACTCTTCCATTATACCCTCTTTGGTAAATTACTCCACTCACTTACACTAACCTATTCATAAGAAAACCCAAAGTTCCCTCTTTGGTAACAATTCTCCCCCAAAATGCCCTTAACCCTACTTCACATAAAATATCTCTTCTAAAATAAGAAATTCATTTTTCTTTTCCTTTTTCTTTCCTCTAAATTTCGCCCCCCACTCTCCATATCTCTCACATTTTTGTGTTTCTTCAACACCCTCAATCCATGTGATGATGCATCTCCACCCTCCATTCAAAATCAAAACTCAATCCTAGAGCACATCAAAATCACAAAGACTAAACTACCCTTAGACCTAATTTCATCCTATAAATACTCCCTCATTCCCACACCTAAAGCCTCTTCTCTTTTTGCTCATTCTCTCCTACACAAAAACCCTAGCACACCTCCTCTCCCTCTCCTTCCCTCATCAAGGCCGTAGCCCCTTCCTCCCCTCTTCCACATATTCCCTTCAAAAATCAACCACCAAATCCTCCATTTCTTGTTAGATCACCATCTTTCCTTCCATTCTCTTCAAGGTTGCATCATCAAATTGCTAAGAGCTAGTGATTTTTGAGCTTATCATCTCCTTCTTCATTTCATTGTAGTTTTGAGGTAATCCTTGAAGCTTTGCACCTCATATTTAATTTTCTTGCATAATTCCTCCTCTACTCCAAACTCCTTCTTGATTGTTGTTTGCTTTGAGAATCCATTTCAAACATTTTGACAAAGACTTAGGGAGCTTTGGGTGTTTGAGATGGGTCCTTGGCCTTGAAGGAGTTGTTCTTCTACTTGAATAATTTCCCTTGCATCTTTACATATTTTTGCACTAGATTTCATACACAAATTTGTTGTTTAAGCATTTCGCATATCATGAAAAATTAGGGTTGATGTGATTTTGTTGCACTTCTTTGCTTAATCATATAAATCCTTGCAAAAAATAGATCTATATTTCTTTGTGTTAATTTTGGTGTTTTCTTTATTAAATAAAATGTGGATCTATGTTTCCCTTGGTTCACATGCTTATAGATCTAAAAATATTTTCAAGTTCATTTTGTTGTTGTTCTTTGTTTGGTGATGTTTAATCTTGTTACTAGTATTTCATCTTAGTGTTAAATGTTACCTTTGTTGTTTGATGATTTAGCAATATGATTCCCACTAGTGCCTAGTGCACCTTAACCTAAGTGGTGAAGATTGCTAGAAATGACTCAATTTAGTTTATGTGTCCATTCATTTTTGTGTCTTAGTTTGCTTGTTGTAAATTGTTGATGATAGGCAAATTGATTCCCACTAGTGCCTAGTGCACTTTTCTCAAAGTGAGAGGATTGCTCTAGTTGATTCAACTTATTTGTTGTGTTTAGTTAATCTTTGCATTTTAGTTTGCTTGTTGCTCATTGTTGATGATAGGCAAGTTGATTCTCACTAGTGCCTAGTGCACTTTTCTCAAAGTGAGAGGATTGCTCTATATGATTCAACTTGGTTTTAGTGTTTATTTACTTTTTACCTTTTTACTTTACCATTCATTAACTTTTTACCAAAACATAAAAATATTTTACTACTTTGGTTTTAACCACTCACTTACTTTTTACTTTACCATTCATTAACTTTTTACCAAAACATAAAAATATTTTACTACTTTGGTTTTAACCACTCACTTACTTTTTACTTTACCATTCATTAACTTTTTACCAAAACATAAAAATATTTTACTACTTTGGTTTTAACCACTCACTTACTTTTTACTTTACCATTCATTAACCTTTTACTAAAACATAAAAAGATTTTACCACTTCCCATTCACTTCATGCATTTTTACTTTACCATCTCATTAAATAATTACCATTCACTTCATGCATTTTTACTTTACCATCTCATTAAATAATTACCATTTACCTCATGCATTTTTACTTTACTTTTCACTAACTTCTTACTTAAAGTTTTACAACTTATCAACTTGCAAAAAGACCCAAAACATTTTCTAGTTTACATTTATAACTTTTCAACTTTATAAAATCAACCCAAAAATACTTTTACCACTTTTTCCTAAGACTCTAAAAACACCAAAACATTTCACCATTTCCTAAGAATAAGGTAACTAAATTTTTACCACTTTTTATGACATACTCTCACACACTTGCACTTAAATAAAACCTTATTCACTCTCTTGCATTCTCATTTGCTTGTATCTCTTGCATACTCTCTTGTTTTAATCTCCATGCCTTTTCATATATTCATATCTCTTGCATATTCATTTGCACTCTCACTTGTTAGTACCTCATGCATCCTTACTTGTTTATACTTCTTGCATCCTCACCTGTCCATGCATTCATTAATCAAATGCTCATGCATTCTTGTACGCTCATGCATCTTTGTATATACTCATTCTTGCGTTCATCCTCACATGTCCATGCATTCATTAATCAAATGCTCATGCATTCTTGTACGCTCATGCATCTTTGTATATACTCATTCTTGCATTCATTCTTAAATGTTCATGCATTCATTAATATCATGTCTTGCATTCAATAACCAAATGATCATGCATTCATGCCATGTCAATTACTTCAAAATCAAACAAAATTGCATTCAATAACGCTCATTCATTCCTTGCCTAATCATGCATCATCGCTCACATGTTCATTCACCTAACCGAGAATACTCTATGCCTATGATCAATTGTATTCCTTTGTTCTTGATGCCATTTGAATGTCTTGACTTAATTGTGCACAAACCCTTTTACACAATCATGTGCCCTTATAAGACTACCAACATGTGTAGCATAGAGGCATATGTGCCCCTCTTGAGATTGCTTCCAACGTGTGTAGCAATTCTCCTTCACACATAAATACAATTGTTTTGAGAACTTTGTCTTGCATCTTGGACAATTAAATCTCTTGATTATATTGGCATGCTTAATCTTAATTGATGATCAACATGTTTATGATTGCTTGATTAGTTGAATATGTTTGAATTTCATTCATTCATTTTGCATTTGGTTTTGGACATAGAGTTCGATTAAAAATGATTTACTTATTTTCTAAAACTCTTTTCCAAACCAATTAATTTTCAAAGCATTTTCAATAAACAAAAATAAGCGAATAGTGGAGGTCACCCATAACCTTTGTTAGTTTGATCTCTATGAACGCTCTTCAATTTCACATGAGTACTTAGCAATGATTACCCATAACCTTTGTTAGTTTAATCATTCGCTAACGCTCGCCCTACTTCTAAAACCTTTTCAAAAAAAAAACATTTTTACAAGAACTACGTTGCTTTGATTCCCACTTGGGATACGTAGGAGCGAGACTTGTTCTCGTCAAGCACATAAAAAAAAATCTTCACTTTCACAACAATAAAAAACCTCCATTTTCAAAGCAAACAAAAAATGTTTTCAAACCCATTGTCGTTAGTAGCTAATCAGAACCGTAGTTCGTCTAGCTATTGACATCGATGTCCTTTCTCCAAAAAGAACAATAAGTGATGACCACCCATAGCCTTTGCTAGTTTGGTCATCAAACAAATCAATCCTTTTCAAAAAAAAAAGGCTTTCAAAAAGAGAATAAAAACAAGTTGTTACCAACGGCCACCCAGAACCTTAGTTCGTTTGACTAGCGGTAGCAACTCCTTTTGAGTACTTAGCGGTGATTACCCATAGCCTTAGCTAGTTTAGTCACTCGCTAGTACTCGTCCTATTTCGAAAACTCACCTAAAAAGTTAAAAAACAAAAACCAAGGCAGAACTACGTAGCTCTGAGTTCTCCATTGTACCGGGAGATACGTAGGAGCGGGTCGTTACCCCCGTCGAGCTCTTTTCTAAAAAACTCTCTTTTTCCCCCTCTTTACGTAAGTTTTCCATTAATTTCCCATCCATCTTCAAATAAGAATAAAATAGGCAAATCTAGGTGTTCTTCAAATCAAACATTAAAACCACACAATTTAATTAGAGGTTCCCTTTCAGTAGGAAGGAGGAATGGGGTGCTAATACCTTCCCCATTCCTAACCGACCCCCGAACCCATATCTCTAGTTTTCAAAAGACCACCCGCCTTGTAAAAAAGACCTTTTTTCAATGTTTTGGTCTAAAAACTAAAATATTGGTGGCGGCTTCACAATTTTCTACGTTGTACATTGAAGAACCCTAAACGGGATTTTTCGGGGTACAACAGCTGGCGACTTCACTGGGGATCTTTTTTTAAAAAAAGGACGAGGGTCAAGCCTAACTAACTAAAACGTGTGGTTCAATGTGTTGCGATTTGATTAATATCCTGTTTGCCTTTCTTTCTTATAATTAATTGTAAGCATAGGTATTTGTCTTCTTCTACTCCTCTTCTTTTATTTGCTTATGTTCATGCATTTCCCCATATTCTCTCATGTCCCCTCTTCTTGGCTCCTCTTCTAAAGGTAAGCAATATTCTTGTTTATAGATATCTTAGGAATGAAACCCTAGGGTAGATAACTTGATATTGATTGCTGTTTTCTGGACTGGTCTGGTTTTCATTTGCAGGTGGGGTAGCGCTAGGGAAAATGCCCTTGACACACACTACACATGCACCTTGTGATTACATACTTTGAGTGGGACCATAACCCAGGTCTGCAAAAACTTAGGAGAGTGGATTCGAGTAGTGAGAGCCCATCAGGACCTTTGTCCGTTTGGCTACTTGCGAAAGTTTCAACCAGAGTTGTGCTCTTTCATGATGCCTCACACCTAGCAGTTTGCTGCATTTGTGGGGAATTTTGTGAAAGAGACTGTGGCTCTGGTGGCCTTGTGGGGGAGTGAATAGAGCCATGTGGAAGGATTACCCCATAGATTGCCCTAGATCGTAGGTCTCACCTCTTTTTAGGTCACAAGGGCTTTTCCAAATTGTGTGTTGCATTATCACATTTAGCTAAGTTCTTTTCTTTCAATGATTTTCGAAAAAAAAAAGGAAAGGGTTGCCATCGTAGACTTCTCTTTTGCCGGTCCGTACGAAATAACATATGGCCCACTTCATTTTCAAAAAAGAAAGAACGAAAGAGTTACCGCTGTAGCCTTTCTCATACCGGTCCATATGAAATGACGTACGGTCCTCATTTTCAAAAAATAATGATATATTTCCCTTCATCAAATAAACCAGCGCGTGAGGCGGCACGTAGCGTGGCTCCTCAATTTTTGAACTTCCGTCCATATGCATCGCCTTTTATTTTTTTTCCACGCGCATCATTCACATCATAGTCGCATCATGCCGCATTCATTTACTTGCATCCATATAACATCTCATTTGCATTTGCTTCCCGGGGATCACCGAACAACGTACCGTCTTGTCATAGGTGCATCAGAATGGAATCAAATAGCAAGGCTTCACTTGCTTCTCGCTTCCCAGTTTTGAAGAAGGCTGATTTGCTATTTCGATTCCTCGTTTACTTCACTTCCTAAATCAAAAAAGAAAAAGTTTATGCGCTTATGACAAGACAAGGCATCCCGTGGTTCCCGGCATCAAGCAAACTTTGTCCATGCATCCATTCATGCATTTTTCTTGATTCTTATGCAATAAATGTCAAAACAAACATAAAATCATACATTATCATTTCATGCGCATACATTTGTATCTCGTTCATACTCATTCATTTGCATACTTACATCATGCATTACATAAAACAATATTTTGAAAAAAAACATACATATATCCTGCATCCTGCATCATTGCATCACTGCATCATTGCATCATTGCATCATTATATCATTGCGTCATTTGCATTAAATAAATTTCCAATTTTGAAAGAATCATTCATCCTGCATTTCATTTCATTGCATAAAAATGAAAAAACAATTATCATTTGCATAGCATAAGCATTCATAAGCATTATTTAGGGACCCAGTAGAACTACGTAAGCTTTGATTCCTCATTACAATGGGGATACGTAGGAACGGGTCATACCCCGTCAAGCACATTTTTCTAAAACCCCTTTTTTCCAGTAAATCATTTGCATCTCCAAATAATTTTCAAAATCATGTTCCAAAACTAAAAATCAAAAAATTGAAGAGTTTCCAATGCATGCATCTTCTCTAAACAAAGAAAAAATAGAAAAGCTCTTCATGTAAAAGCTCAATGAGCAAAAGTGCACCTTCGAATGACGAAGGGTAATATCTCAAATTTGTGTGTGCACTACAAATTTGAGATGTTACTCCACGATATCGGGGCACTTTGACCCTATCAAGTGAGGTTTGTTTTCAAATAAGAGAATAAGTTTGAGTTAACCAAATGTCGAAGCATTTCAGTATATTGCGTGAAGTATTGAGTCAGGATCCACTCAATGTTTCATGCAAGTTACTCAGAGTAACGACAATTGGTTGCCTCACGCCATCATTTTTTTTTAAAAAAAAGAAGATTTTGAAAGAAGAAAAGAAGAAAGGGTTACCGTTGTAGCCTTTCTCTTACTGATTCATACGGAATAACGTAAGGCCCGCATTTTCCAAAAAAAAAGAGCTTGAATTATTGGCAATAAAAACCCTTTCATTTATCCTGCATACACGTAGAGCATCATCATCATACATAAAACAAAATTTTCAAAAAAAGGGAAAAAGCAAAACTTTCAAAAAATCATCATAGTCTTTTCTTTTACCAGGCTACATGAGGTGATGTTCCCAAAATTTCAGTCACCAAACTCGAAAAAATGCTTTCATCTTATTTTTCATATGCATGTCAAGTCGCATTATCGCCGTCATTTTCATATGAAGACATCATTTGCATGGCATAAAACAAAAACTTGATAAAATTCATACATGCATTTTTCCAATCTCATTTAGGTTTGTCAGGAGTGCATTCTCGCACGTGTGCATTTCCATTCACAAAGGCTTTTTCCCCTAATTTTCTCAAAAGATCCAAAAATCGTGTCTTATTAGAAGCGCGTCTCATGCATTATTGTTGTCCTTTTTCACACATCATGAAAAAATAATACATTAACTCCACCTTGCATGCATTTCCATTAATAAAAATAATGTCTTTCCACGCATTTTTTTTAAAAAAAAAATCATTGTGAGTATCATATGCATTTCATTGCACAAAAAAAAATGAAAACAAGAAAGCATCTCATTCATAATCATGAAAAAAGTCATCATCAAATTTATTCAAAATGTAACATTCATGCATCATTTCATTAACCTCATCACTTTAGTTCAAATACGTCATTCCTCCATAAATGCATCTTTCAAAAAAGGGAAGGGGCATTGGCATTTCATACTTTGCCTTGCCTAAAAAAATCATCATTTAGAAAAAAAAAAGCATCATGCATCATTAGAAAAAGCATACTACCTGTCTCATCTTATCATCAAAAGAAAAAAGGGGGCATCATTCTTGCATCATTCGCATTGGCATTCCATATTTTGTCTTGCATTAAAAATAACAAAATTATTTAGAATAAGCCACACACTTCGAGTGGTCATTCTCCACGCATTTGCATCATAATTGCATATCATAATTTGTTCATTCATTCATTGCATAAAATAAGAGTTGTGATGAGAAGCGAGACGTTCTTGCGAAACCATCATCCTTTTTGAAAAAGTTTATCCTTACTTGGTTGCAAACTCAAGGTGTTCCAAGGCACTCAGTTTTTCAAATCAATAGTTCATTTGCATTTCTTTCAAAAGCATTGCATCCCATCCATTCTATGACAAAAGACTGAAATAGTGTATCAAAGAAAAAAACAAATTTTTAACTGATGTTAACTCTCTGTGAAGCATTCTTCTAATGAGCGTGCATGCTATGAGTACATGCTCTTGTTTGAGTCCGTTGGTTTTCCTCCCTTACCACAGTTTCCCGTCCAAGTCTAGTCCCTCCCCGTCCACCCATAAAGTTGATATTCTCCCTATCAGTGCGTATTTGACTTTTGGTTCAAGTCCCCCATGCTGGGGCAAGTCTGTGATCATTAATTCCCCTTGATTAATATCCCTTCAGTGCAAGTCTCTCAAAAAAATAATAATAATAATAATATAACAAGAAAACAAGCTCGCTAGGTTGAAAACCCGCAAAGGGCAGCCTAGGCAAAAAGGAGCGCCCGATGGATTGAAAACTCACAAAGAGCGGTCCAGGCAAAAATTAGGGCATATAAAAAAATGCAAAGAAAAAAGCAAACACATAGATAGATAAATTGTTGTCAGGTTTACGAGAAAATAAGCAATCGGAATTTGAAATGAAGTTTGGCCATACCCTCAAAAACCCAAAATCCCAGAAAATCCCTTTCCTACCCACCTTAAGCCAAGAAAATCCCAAAGAGAAAAACAAAATCCTCTCCTACCCACCGTAAGCAAAAAAAAAGCTAAAAATCCAAAATTACCTTAGACAAGGATCATCAAAAAAAAACAGTGCATCGTTCTTCATCAGTTCACCCAAGCTCAAAAAAAAAAAAAAAAAAAAAATTCAAAAATGAAAACCCCAAAAACAAGAGATACAAAAGAAATATCAGTGGTGAGTTGATACGTGTTACCACAAAACCCAAGAGATCCTTGTCTCAATAAACCTTCAAACACTTCATCATTCCCATACACCCCCTTCCATAAACCGCAAACACTTTCCTTTGACCTCGACGTCCCGCCCCTCACAAACCCTTAGCCAGGAATAAAATTTCCAAACACCCTATCAAGCCATTTAACCCTCATAGACCATTAACCGTCAAATCAATGCCGAATAAAGAATCATCCTCCCGTCAACCTCAAACACTTCGATAAGCCCAATTATCCCTCCTCCACGAAACACCACAATCCTGAAATGTCCAATCCGATCAATGACCGGTTGCTTTCGTTTTCTCATGTTTTAATCTTAGGACAACTAAGTTTATCTGTCTACAATGTGTTTGCTCAAAAAAAAAAACAAACAATCAGAAAAAAGAAAGCTGATCAAAAAAAAACAAACCCTCGGAAAAAAGAAGTGAGGGAGCAAAAACAAACAGTCGGAAAAAAGAAAGCTGACAAAATAAAAGAGGGACCTGCACTCCAAAACAGCGTCAAACTGCATTAAAACAAGGTTTAGTGATCACCAGGTGAGGCTTCTTTCACACCAAAAGTCAAGACATCAGTAGAGAACCAAATATTTGCACTGAGAACGTCACTCAGATTCAAAGTTGGGGCATTCTCTTCACCACCCACCCACCCTGGTCTTGGGAAAGTCTGTTCAAATGCCCATCCCATGTCACTCCAATTGTCAATATTTCCAAAGTGAGGGCAAGTACATTCCCATTCCTTTACCTCATTCATTCCCATAAAAAAACCTCACCGGGGCAATCTCACTCCTAAACAAAGCCTTGTTATTCTAACTGGGGCAGCTTTGTCCTTGTTATGACTGGAGCAACATCAAACTTTGTGGGGTGAGACAAAATCTCTTTTGCACCTTTCATTTCAAAAGCCGAAGCATTCCCAATTCATCATCTTCTACACCCCTAGTTGTCGTCACCACTAGACAGGGGCAAGTTATTCATTCGTCAGAGACATGAATTGGGGCAATCTTGTATCTCTTGATCCCTCATAAGCTTCAGCAATAACCATGTCTGTCATTTCTTCACTTGCCATAAACATCCATACCCTAAACCAATTCCAAGTTAACTGACTCATTCATTCACATTTGCACTCCTATGCATGCTTACTAGACAATGCTTCAAAGAGAGAGAACACAAGTTAGTCATGCGATATCTCAGATTCAGTCGTCATTGGAAGGAAGAGAAAACAAGTGAGCTTGTTTGTAAATAAACACCTTGAGAACACCAGAGTTTTAAGCAAAACTAGTTTTTTCAAAAAAGAATGATCCAGATTCACCTCCACTTTTGTTTTGCATCCAAAGTCTCGCGTCTCATCATCTCAAAATGTTTAATCATGCATATCGTATTTTTCGCTCCATGCATTTGGGCGTTCCATTTTGTTTATCATAGTGTCTCATTTGCATCGTGCCAACATCATCATTTTATGGAAGGCAACAAAAAAAGAAACAACGGACGAAAAAAAATCATTCCATCAAGCATCAAAGCATTGCATCAAAAAGAAAGAAAAAGCAAAACACGTCATCCCATGTCATAACATTCGCATCCAAGCATTTCATTCAAATCATATTCACATTTGCATTTCATGCACTCATCGCATCCCATCATTACAAAAATGTTTCTGTATCCCAGCCACTAATGTCATCACACTATGCATCATAACATTAGCATCCAAACATTTCATTTGCATTCGCATTTAATGCATTCATCCAAAATGCCTATGTTTCCCAATAAACTATTTCATATCATGCATCAAAGTATTGCTTTTGCATCCTCACAGAGCAAAAGAGCAAACAAAAAACAAATAAGCAGAAAACAGAAAGCTGCTCAAAGCAAACAGAATAAACAAAAAATAAACAAGCAGAAAAAAGAAAGCTGCTTAAAGAAAACAAACAGCATAAACAAAGACAGAAGAATTGCAGAAAACGGAACATAAAAAGAACACACCATCTTCATATCATTCATCATTCTCATACCATTCATACCATTCATCGCTTCATGGCATCAAACAGTAGTGCATTACACTTTCAATTTGTATCTCAGAAGAACGAAGAAATAACAGAAAAAGCATTCCACCAAAGTCAATCATTGCATTCATATGCATTCAAGTGCATGCATTTCATGTGCCAGTCAAGATAGAAGTTACCTCAGACTAGATAGTCTCAACCCAGAGTTAGAAAACTCCATCAACCCAGAGTTAGTGAACTCCATCAATCCAGATCACAACATCGTGTACGAGCACGCGATGGATCCATCCGACTTCGTCAAGTCCTTCGGATTAGTTATGTCAACCTAAGGCATAATGGACATCCTTGATCAAATCAGTTCCGGACCTGATGTTGATCGGCCGCTCGAGAAGGCCACCCCTAAGCTCGGACTCAACAAGAGTCCGTTAGAAGGTTTTTAGGCAACCTCCGAATTCAGGACCCCAGCGTCCCTTCAGAACCCCAGTGTTCATTCAGGATCCAAGCATCCCTTCAGGACCCAAGTGTCCATCCAGGTTACTTTCTTTACTGCTTTCTTTATAGCTTTATTTCCTGCTTTTTGAGGGCGGGCATTTCATTTAAGTAAAAAAAAAGGAGAGAAAATTCGGGTTTTCCCAAGCAGACAAAATCAGTATAATTTCTGAATTCTTTATTTCTATTTTGCCTCGGAATATGTTTCGGCCAATTCATATTCCTTGTCAAAATCCAAATAAAGAGGGGCAGCTGTCATACCCTAATTTTGTCCGCCTAGGTCGAAACCCTAATTTTCAAACAAAAATAAGTAAGTTAAGGTTTAGCATTCATTCATAATGTCATGAAGACCATCATTCATGCATTTCAAAGTTTTGAAAGTCATCTTAGGATTAGGGATGCATTGCATTGCCTTTTATAGCATTTTCAGAGTTTTTCAAGACCAAGGGCATTTTGGTCATTTTCGAAAAATGAGACATTTCTCAGCAAAAAAATCATTTCTTGCATACATTTTAGATTTTAGGGCCATTTTAGAGTTTTGAAGTAATTCTTGAAAAGAAAATGCATTTTGAACAAGGATTAGGGTTCTAATGATCAAAAGGGCATTTTGGTCATTTTTCGCAAGAGATGATTTTCTCGCCAAAAATGCACATCATCAAAAAGTACATTTTTATTCTATCAAGGATAATTTTTGTACAATTTTTTAGGAGGAAAACCCTAGTCAAAATAATTAAAAATGTATTTTTTCATTTTTAGTGCATAGAAAAATAAAAAGGGACCATTAAATATTCCTCAATTTTTAAGTGACAATTTTTATTGTCATAGGTGACTAGAGGGAATATTTTATGTTGCCCAAAAGCATGTGACACATTTTCAATAGTTGCATTCCCATTATTTCCCATGCCCAAAAATTTCAATTTCAAAAACAAAAAAGGAAGTGTCTTCAATAAGACAAAATACCAAAAAAACAAGTTTTTTTTTCTCCTTATCCCCCCACCTACGAATTCTCTCTCTCTCTCTCCAATTTCTTCCACACTCTTCCATTATACCCTCTTTGGTAAATTACTCCACTCACTTACACTAACCTATTCATAAGAAAACCCAAAGTTCCCTCTTTGGTAACAATTCTCCCCCAAAATGCCCTTAACCCTACTTCACATAAAATATCTCTTCTAAAATAAGAAATTCATTTTTCTTTTCCTTTTTCTTTCCTCTAAATTTCGCCCCCCACTCTCCATATCTCTCACATTTTTGTGTTTCTTCAACACCCTCAATCCATGTGATGATGCATCTCCACCCTCCATTCAAAATCAAAACTCAATCCTAGAGCACATCAAAATCACAAAGACTAAACTACCCTTAGACCTAATTTCATCCTATAAATACTCCCTCATTCCCACACCTAAAGCCTCTTCTCTTTTTGCTCATTCTCTCCTACACAAAAACCCTAGCACACCTCCTCTCCCTCTCCTTCCCTCATCAAGGCCGTAGCCCCTTCCTCCCCTCTTCCACATATTCCCTTCAAAAATCAACCACCAAATCCTCCATTTCTTGTTAGATCACCATCTTTCCTTCCATTCTCTTCAAGGTTGCATCATCAAATTGCTAAGAGCTAGTGATTTTTGAGCTTATCATCTCCTTCTTCATTTCATTGTAGTTTTGAGGTAATCCTTGAAGCTTTGCACCTCATATTTAATTTTCTTGCATAATTCCTCCTCTACTCCAAACTCCTTCTTGATTGTTGTTTGCTTTGAGAATCCATTTCAAACATTTTGACAAAGACTTAGGGAGCTTTGGGTGTTTGAGATGGGTCCTTGGCCTTGAAGGAGTTGTTCTTCTACTTGAATAATTTCCCTTGCATCTTTACATATTTTTGCACTAGATTTCATACACAAATTTGTTGTTTAAGCATTTCGCATATCATGAAAAATTAGGGTTGATGTGATTTTGTTGCACTTCTTTGCTTAATCATATAAATCCTTGCAAAAAATAGATCTATATTTCTTTGTGTTAATTTTGGTGTTTTCTTTATTAAATAAAATGTGGATCTATGTTTCCCTTGGTTCACATGCTTATAGATCTAAAAATATTTTCAAGTTCATTTTGTTGTTGTTCTTTGTTTGGTGATGTTTAATCTTGTTACTAGTATTTCATCTTAGTGTTAAATGTTACCTTTGTTGTTTGATGATTTAGCAATATGATTCCCACTAGTGCCTAGTGCACCTTAACCTAAGTGGTGAAGATTGCTAGAAATGACTCAATTTAGTTTATGTGTCCATTCATTTTTGTGTCTTAGTTTGCTTGTTGTAAATTGTTGATGATAGGCAAATTGATTCCCACTAGTGCCTAGTGCACTTTTCTCAAAGTGAGAGGATTGCTCTAGTTGATTCAACTTATTTGTTGTGTTTAGTTAATCTTTGCATTTTAGTTTGCTTGTTGCTCATTGTTGATGATAGGCAAGTTGATTCTCACTAGTGCCTAGTGCACTTTTCTCAAAGTGAGAGGATTGCTCTATATGATTCAACTTGGTTTTAGTGTTTATTTACTTTTTACCTTTTTACTTTACCATTCATTAACTTTTTACCAAAACATAAAAATATTTTACTACTTTGGTTTTAACCACTCACTTACTTTTTACTTTACCATTCATTAACTTTTTACCAAAACATAAAAATATTTTACTACTTTGGTTTTAACCACTCACTTACTTTTTACTTTACCATTCATTAACTTTTTACCAAAACATAAAAATATTTTACTACTTTGGTTTTAACCACTCACTTACTTTTTACTTTACCATTCATTAACTTTTTACCAAAACATAAAAATATTTTACTACTTTGGTTTTAACCACTCACTTACTTTTTACTTTACCATTCATTAACCTTTTACTAAAACATAAAAAGATTTTACCACTTCCCATTCACTTCATGCATTTTTACTTTACCATCTCATTAAATAATTACCATTCACTTCATGCATTTTTACTTTACTTTTCACTAACTTCTTACTTAAAGTTTTACAACTTATCAACTTGCAAAAAGACCCAAAACATTTTCTAGTTTACATTTATAACTTTTCAACTTTATAAAATCAACCCAAAAATACTTTTACCACTTTTTCCTAAGACTCTAAAAACACCAAAACATTTCACCATTTCCTAAGAATAAGGTAACTAAATTTTTACCACTTTTTATGACATACTCTCACACACTTGCACTTAAATAAAACCTTATTCACTCTCTTGCATTCTCATTTGCTTGTATCTCTTGCATACTCTCTTGTTTTAATCTCCATGCCTTTTCATATATTCATATCTCTTGCATATTCATTTGCACTCTCACTTGTTAGTACCTCATGCATCCTTACTTGTTTATACTTCTTGCATCCTCACCTGTCCATGCATTCATTAATCAAATGCTCATGCATTCTTGTACGCTCATGCATCTTTGTATATACTCATTCTTGCGTTCATCCTCACATGTCCATGCATTCATTAATCAAATGCTCATGCATTCTTGTACGCTCATGCATCTTTGTATATACTCATTCTTGCATTCATTCTTAAATGTTCATGCATTCATTAATATCATGTCTTGCATTCAATAACCAAATGATCATGCATTCATGCCATGTCAATTACTTCAAAATCAAACAAAATTGCATTCAATAACGCTCATTCATTCCTTGCCTAATCATGCATCATCGCTCACATGTTCATTCACCTAACCGAGAATACTCTATGCCTATGATCAATTGTATTCCTTTGTTCTTGATGCCATTTGAATGTCTTGACTTAATTGTGCACAAACCCTTTTACACAATCATGTGCCCTTATAAGACTACCAACATGTGTAGCATAGAGGCATATGTGCCCCTCTTGAGATTGCTTCCAACGTGTGTAGCAATTCTCCTTCACACATAAATACAATTGTTTTGAGAACTTTGTCTTGCATCTTGGACAATTAAATCTCTTGATTATATTGGCATGCTTAATCTTAATTGATGATCAACATGTTTATGATTGCTTGATTAGTTGAATATGTTTGAATTTCATTCATTCATTTTGCATTTGGTTTTGGACATAGAGTTCGATTAAAAATGATTTACTTATTTTCTAAAACTCTTTTCCAAACCAATTAATTTTCAAAGCATTTTCAATAAACAAAAATAAGCGAATAGTGGAGGTCACCCATAACCTTTGTTAGTTTGATCTCTATGAACGCTCTTCAATTTCACATGAGTACTTAGCAATGATTACCCATAACCTTTGTTAGTTTAATCATTCGCTAACGCTCGCCCTACTTCTAAAACCTTTTCAAAAAAACATTTTTACAAGAACTACGTTGCTTTGATTCCCACTTGGGATACGTAGGAGCGAGACATGTTCTCGTCAAGCGCATCAAAAAAATCTTCACTTTCACAACAATAAAAAACCTCCATTTTCAAAACAAACAAAAAATGTTTTCAAACCCATTGTTGTTAGTAGCTAATCAGAACCGTAGTTCGTCTAGCTATTGACATCGATGTCCTTTCTCCAAAAAGAACGATAAGCGATGACCACCCATAGCCTTTGCTAGTTTGGTCATCAAACAAATCAATCCTTTTCAAAAAAGGCTTTCAAAAAGAAAATAAAAACAAGTTGTTACTAACGGTCACCCAGAACCTTAGTTCGTTTGACTAGCGGTAGCGACTCCTTTTGAGTACTTAGCGGTGATTACCCATAGCCTTAGCTAGTTTAATCACTCGCTAGTACTCGTCCTATTTCGAAAACTCACCTAAAAAGTTAAAAAACAAAAACCAAGGCAGAACTACGTAGCTCTGAGTTCTCCATTGTATCGGGAGATACGTAGGAGCGGGTCGTTACCCCCGTCGAGCTCTTTTCTAAAAAACTCTCTTTTTCCCCCTCTTTACATAAGTTTTCCATTAATTTCCCATCCATCTTCAAATAAGAATAAAATAGGCAAATCTAGGTGTTCTTCAAATCAAACATTAAAACCACACAATTTAATTAGAGGTTCCCTTTCAGTAGAAAGGAGGAATGGGTGCTAATACCTTCCCCATTCCTAACCGACCCCCGAACCCATATCTCTAGTTTTCAAAAGACCACCCGCCTTGTAAAAAAGACCTTTTTTCAATGTTTTGGTCTAAAAACTAAAATATTGGTGGCGGCTTCACAATTTTCTACGTTGTACATTGAAGAACCCTAAACGGGATTTTTCGGGGTCCAACAGCTGGCAAGCCTCACATCCTTTTGCAAACTGGAAGCAATCATCCATGATCGTCGGCCAATAGTATCCGTGTCTGTATATTAGCCATTTCATGATGGGGCCAGACCTGTGTGCACCACAAATCCCTGCATGGGTTTGTGCCATCACCATATACGCGTCCTTTTTCATAAGACATCGTAACAATACCCCATTGGCGCTTATTTTATATAGGTCGTTCCCTATCACGATGTACTTCAACGCCCTTTGCTTAATCTTGAAATCGGTGTTAGCCGTTGGATTGCGGAGGTATTCCGTCAATGCTCCAATCCAAGCATCGGCAGGTTCCTCCTCGGCCTGTATTGAGGTATATTCCTGCCATACCTCGACCACTGATTCCTTATAACCCGAGGCTTGTTGGGCTAAATTGTTCGCCTCTTGGTTTTCGTTTCTGGGGATATACATGATGACAGCATCTGCAAACAATTTTAACAAATTATGCGCCGAGGCTCGCAATTGTTTGAGTTTTGTATTATAACACTTGTATTCCCCAGTGATCTGCTTGATCACCAGTTGCGAATCCCCCTTGATTTCCTCATATTGCGCTTTCATGGCGGCCAGGATATCAAGTCCCATGATCAAGGCTTCATATTCGGCCTGATTATTGGAGGCTTGGTCCTTTATCCTACACATGAATCTCCATGTCTGCCCACAGGGGCTGGTGATGACTACGCTGATGCCTGCCCTGGTTTGGGTACTTGAGCCATCAAACACGAGGACCCAAGGCTTCAAGCCTAGATAGTTAATGGATTCGACCGAGGCATCATGTATCTCTGCACATGGGTGCTGAGCCAAGAAGTTAGCCAAGGCTTGCCCTTTAACAGCACTCAATGGCACGTATGTCAAGGCAAACGCATTTAACTTAATGCCCACTTGACAAGTCTTCCCTGCAAGACGAGCCTATTAAGAAGATACCTGATAATGTCAACTTCGCACACAACTAGAACCTCTTTCGGTAATAAATAATATTCCAGTTTAGTACAAGCAATAAATAAAGACAAACAAAGTTTCTCAATAGGAGAATATCTAGTCTCAGCGTCGTTGAGGATCCTGCTGAGATAATAAATAGCACGCTCGGCGCCATTATCATCATCTTGGGCTAATAGGCAGCCGATGGCTTGATCTTCGACCGCAATATAAAGCTTCAACGGTTTCCCAGGCTGCAGAGGTATTAGGACAGGAGGGTTAGTCAAGGCAGTCTTAATTTGGTCAAAGGCCTCCTGTTGGCTCGCCCCACATCATTTCCTCAGAATTCTTTATCCTCAACAAAGGTGAGAAAGCTTTCATCTTTCCGGTCGAGTTGGAGATAAATCTTCTCAGGAAGTTGATTTTGCCTAGCAGGCTCTGCAGCTCCTTCTTGTTCTTGGGAGGTCTTGCCTCAAGGATAGCTCGGACTTTGTTCTTGTCTACTTCAATGCCTTGGTTGTGTACCAAAAAGCCCAAAAAGTTGCCTGCAGACACGCCAAAAGCACACTTAGCCGGGTTCATTTTTAGATTATGGAGTCTCATCCGTTTTAGAGCTTGTTCAAGCTCCACTAAGTGGGCTTCGAAACTCTTGGACTTAACCACCACATCATCGATGTATACCTCCATGCTTTTCCCGATGAGGTCATGAAAAATAGTGTTCATGGCCCTCTGGTACGTGGCACCTGCGTTTTTGAGACCAAAAGGCATTATCAGCCACTCATAGATACCCAGGGCACCTAAAAGCAGTCTTATGGGTGTCAGCCTCGGCCACATATATCTGGTTATACCCAGAATAACCGTCCATGAAATTTAAGATGGCATTGTTGGCCGCGGCATCGACAAGCATGTCGGCCACAGACATGCCATACTCATCCTTGGGAGTGACCAAGTTCAGATCCCTGTAATCAATACAAACTCTGACCTAGCCATTCTTTTTGATGACAGGACCTATGTTAGACAACCATTCTACGTACCTTGCAGTTCTTATGAACCCTGCTTTGAGTAGTCTTTCCACCTCGGCTTTGATTTGTGGCATCAGTTGTGGATTGAACCTCCTTGGTGGCTGTTTATGAGGCTTGCAACCTTCCTTGATGGGTAACCTATGCTCTACCAAGGCTTTTTCGAGGCCTGGCATGTCATGGTAATCCCACGCAAAGCAGTCACGGTAGCTCTTTATTAATGCCAACATCTGATCTCACTGTTGAGGTTGTAATTTACCACTGACCTTTGTTATCCTTGGCTTCTTTTCACTCACCAGGTTCACCTCCAACAGAGGATCTTGCGCTTCAAAGGTGGGCATCTTCCTTTGGATGGGCTCCAGGTGACGAGGTTCGGCCAACGTCCTGTCAAAGGGGTCATCCGAATCTCCTTGGTAGGAGTGTTGCTCAAGTTCGTGCTCTTCGTCTATCGCACCAAACATAGCCTCTTCAATGCTGGATTCAATTTGGAATAGGTGCAATCGATCCAGCAGTCTATGTACTTCTGGTAGGAGATTAATCATTATCCTCGTTGCTAGGCCGTGGGTCGGCAAACATTTGGAATTCAAAACCTCTTTTGGTCCAGTCACAAGATTTAACGCCACCTTCTTCATAATTCCCTGGGATGGAAATAGGGTGTAAATGGGGAGAATAGAAAACAGCTTCGAACATCTTTACTTCCGTAGGAAATGGATTAGGGTCTGCTTCTATTATCTCAACTTGATCCCCTATCCATATCATTAACTTCTGATGTAGGGTGGAAGGTACGCATTCACTGGTGTGAATCCAATCTCTCCCCAGAATTACGGCATACAAGGGCTTTCCTTCTATGACAAAGAAGACCGAGCGAGTCATCTTGCTCCCAACTGTCACATCGGCAACCAACACTCCCAAGGCGTGGGATGGGTGGCCCATGAAACTAGTCATGGTCATGGTGGTTGGAATGAGGTCCTCCACGTTCTTCCCCAACTTCTTCATAGTGGCTAATGGCATGATATTCAATACAGCACCGCCATCTACGAAGATACGATTAAACAGCTTCCCATTCAAATGGACTTTGATATATAGTGGTTTCAAGTGTCTAGTCATGTCGGCTAAGGGTTTTTCAAACAACATTCCCTCTGTAATCACTCCCTCGGGTTCTGTCAAGGCAGCCCATTCGGCCCCCTCAGCAAAGACATCTTCCTCAAGAGCTCTTGGTTGATCTTTATTACCCCAGAATTCTAGTGGAAGAAAGCTCACCATCTCTATGTCAACATAATACGCCCCAACGGCCTCGTCCATGATATCGTCCAGGATTGATCCTGTCAAGGAGTCCCCGTCAAAGTTCAGAGGGCCATAGGGGTTCTCTTCATCTTCTCCCGAGAGGTTGTCCTCTGCCAGTTTCTCCTCCGTCATAGCCCCTTCAATGTGAGGCACATTGGCCGACTGAGGTGGCTTAGGGCTATTAGGGCCATATAGACATCCTATTACTGCCTCAGTCAGTGGGCTATGAGGGGTATCCATCATTCCTATCATG
Organism: Astragalus membranaceus; assembly: GCA_039519185.1. Taxonomy (NCBI): domain Eukaryota; kingdom Viridiplantae; phylum Streptophyta; class Magnoliopsida; order Fabales; family Fabaceae; genus Astragalus; species Astragalus membranaceus. The sequence goes on from CM076848.1 coordinate 189,723,239, forward strand.
GCGTTGGGTCCCTCCGTTATCTCAACGGGTGCACTAGGATCAGCTGCGTCGAGGTTTGGCTGCTCCGGAGCTGTTTCCTCGGCCGGTTTTGGGAAGGCCTGTTCTAAAGCCGTAGCCACAGTGGCTGTGGGAATGGTTTGGGCGTTCCCTTCTCTGGCTGAGGTGAGCATCTGGAGGGTCTCCCTCATTCTGTGGTAGGCCCTCGCCCTATGTTGCCTTCTCTTTTGGGAACGAGATTTGGGGACAATCATTGGTGTTGGCGCTTCCGCTGCTGCACGTGTCATCCATTGACCTTGTGGCACTTATGATGGTGGCTTTACTCTTCTGACATCCCTTAATTCGCGGTCGTTAAGTACGGTAATATCTACTGATGTTGACCCTTGGGTTTCAATGACCTGCGCGGCCCTTCTTTCATCTTTGGTATGAGGTTCCCCGCCTAGGGCTGGCACGGTGGCTTGCCTAGCTGAATCACGGGCAGGCCTACCGTGCCCCCCAGGTGAAGCATACCGCAGTCTTTTCGTTACATCCTGAACCCGAGGTGCACTTCTCCCAAAATTATTCCCAGAGTTAAGCTTGGATAGGTGTAGATCTCTGAGGTCTTGAACAAGCTTCCCTGGCTTCGGGAGTTTCTTTTGAGTCCCTTGGGGCTGGCTCGGCCCTCCCAGCTGTAACCTTTCTTGCAACAACACCATGCGGTCTGCCACTGTGGACCCTTTGAGCGGTGACCCTAAGCGGTTGAAGATAGATACTTTCTTATCCGGGGGTGCCTCCTGCTTGGGGACACATACTTCTTTTTTCCTTTCCCTCGGTCACTTCCTGAAAAGGAGACCATATTAACGCTCATGCTGGAGAAAGGATCAATATCAATGCTCATCTCCTGTGTTCCCTTGTCGGCCATCTTGAACCTCCCTTTCTTTATAGCCTCTTGAATGGCTCGGCGGAAGATAATACAATTGGAAGTGGCATGACTGAATGAATTGTGCCACTTACAATACTTCTTCCCTTTTATTTCTTCAGGGGGACTCTTATGACCATCAAGGAGCTTAATCTGTTTGTCCTTGAGGAGATAATCAAATATTTGATCAGCCTTGGATATATCAAAGGAGTATTCAACTTTGTTTTCTGCTTCGTCCTTCTCCTTTCCTTTGGCAGGCTTAAGAGCAGGACAAAGGTATGCTTTGCCTTTGACTATCTCAACCACCTGGATGTCTGCTGTGTAATCGGTTGATTCATCATAGTCTGAGTCCTCGGCTGCGTCCATTACTGATATCAATTGAGGCCCTTGACCTCTAGTAGCTCTCTTCCTTTCTCTTTCCTGTATGAATTGCTCAATTTACACAGCCCTGGAAGCTAAACCACTGAGGTCACTACAAGCCTGTCCCACGAGCTTTTCCTTCAATTGTGGATGCATTCCAAATATGGCCATGGAAGTAAGTTGAGATTCTGGAAATGGTACTGAGCACTTTCCGGCCATCTTTTTGAATCTTTCAATGAAGTCGGTCACTGCCTCATCCACCTTCTGCCGTAAATTCATGAGATCGGCTGCGGTAACTTCAGGTTGTGGCCAATAAAATCTGTCATGGAAGCACATTTCCATGTCTGCCCAGGTCTGTATAGAATCGGGTGGGAGAGAGGAATACCAAGAGAAGGCAGTTTCTGTCAGGGACAAAGGGAACAGCTGCAACTTATGGAATTCGTTTTGGTTTCCTTCCCCACACTGGGTCGTGAATCGGCCGATGTGCTCCATAGTAGATTTACCATCATCCCCGGAGAATGTGGCAAAATCAGGGGTTTTGAATCATCTGGGCAGAGACACCAATCTATCCACCCACTCGGGGTAAGACTTCCTGTACATTGGTCTATCTAGCGGTTTCAGCTGAATGCCGAAGAACTTCTTAATATTGTCGGCTATCAAATTAGGATCCAGGAGTTGGGCCCCCGATGGTCTTTCGGGTGGAGGTGTTGGTCGCCAGTGTATCTAGGGGACCCTGCGCCCCTGGTTGCGGTGGTACCTGAGGTGGAGCGTTTGTCCATGGCTGCCCAGGCACTACTTGGGCCAGGTTAACAATGCAAGTTCCTGGTACAGATGTTTGCATGCCTCGATGAGGTGGAGGTTGATTCCTTGGCTGCTCGGCCGGAGCAACATTCATCTGTGTCTGTATATAGGAACCCGCCGGGTAGGTACTGAGTGCTCCGGCTGGCTAGGAGGTAGGCTTGTCGAGCCAGCTGGGCTCTGGGCCCATGGCTGTCGACTCGGGCAATACCCACTGATCCTGTCATTTCCTGATTCCGGGGCGAAGGCTTGCCCCCCTGCGTAGGCCGGGTAGTTAGCCGCGGCAAAGCATCCATAGGATGGTCCTTGCGGAAAACCCACCGAGCCCACTGCCTCGGGCGGCCTTCGGACCAATTGCACTTGTCCCTGCTGAAGAGAAGCCGTATTAGTGACATTCGCCAAAAACTTCCCCCCAGTGTTGGATAAGGCAAAAGTACTGGGCTGAGGAATCACAGGAGAAGGGCTTACCTGATGAGAGAACGCCTGCTGAGGCCCAGTCAAACTCCCACTCGGTGAACACTGATGCATGCCTCCCATAGAAGCATAGGAGGATGCCTGCTGAGGTCCAATAAGGACTGATGCGTGCCTCCCAGAGAAGTAGGATGTCCTCCCTGTAATTGGCCAGGGAAAATGGGGTTGGTAGGGCTGCTACCTCGTGTTGCCTGCCTGTGCTCCAATTCCTTGACCTGTTGCACTTCATTGTGCACCATAAGTTTAACTATGTCAGTCAATTGTTGGGACACTTGGTACATTATATCATGTATCCCCATGTCAATTTGTTGCCGAATGAATGAGGTGGTCATGACCACAGGCTCCTCCTCGTGGTGAGGCGGTTCATTCAATTCCGCAGTAACCATTGTAGTAGTATTCCCTGAAACGCCTACTGGCTCTGTGGCTCGGCCCTTCGCAGTAGTTGCCTTTCTTGAAGCAGAAGGCGAATCCATACTTAGGTTTTTCCCAGAGCGCAGGTGCATACGTCAATGATAATCCAGCCCAGACAAATCAAACGAAATGGTCTGTTCACCTGTTCTAGTCCCACCAGGCGTGCCAATTTGTTGTTCCTTGGTTCAAACTCTTAGGTCCTAGCCGTGGATTCGGCCAGGGGTTTGAGCAAGTTCTTCGATTCCTTGTTCTTCAAGCGATTGCGCCAATGAGGGAACTCTGCTCCTTGACCGTGGGTATCCAGACTCCTCTAGAAAGGGCCAGGTTAGGTGAGAGGGGTCTGCGAGAGTTGGATTATACTACTGGCTAATGCATAAAAATAAAGATAAAGTGTGATGAAAGCAGATAGACGAAATAAACGTAGAGTTTTTGATTGATTGATGTGTGTTTTCTGTACAATTATTCTCCTATTTATATACATAGGCCCTCATCGGCCACTAACACAGCCAACATTTGCCTACCGTTGGATCAATCTAAGATCAACGACTATCATTGTTCCTAAGCCCTAAGGAGGCGGAGTAACCACCCACGATCTCACTAGCACAGTTAGTGGGGTGAACTCCCTCACTCCGCTCTTCAAGACTTCGCTCATTCGCTTGATCTTCAACTGCTCCCACATTCCATCTACGTGCATGTCTCTTACGTGCCTTCCAAGTAAAACCGCCTTACCTCGGCCACTTGGTTCATTCAGCTAACCTTCGCCCTCAGACAGTAACTCAGGCACCCGAGCCTACCCTGGCCGTGGCACTCTATAGGCTGAGGCTGTACTCTCCCTTGGTCTCGCTCATTGCTCCTCGGGCTAACCCCTTCCTCGGGGAGTTGTCTAGTGATATGCCCCGAGGGCTTCCCTTGATCATTTTCTCAGGCAATTATCTCTTAAAATCCTTGTCTAGTGACCTACCTCAATACTCTAGCTCCACTGCCTTCTTCATTCAGTCCTCGGCCTACGACCTAATTATTTTTGGGTGTTAACACAAATATTCCTATTTACTCCTCCACTTTTACAAATGTGATCGATTTAGTTCCTCTGTCAACCACTTCTGTTAACAATGTTAACGGTGCTGACATGATAGTTAAGTGTTGCATGACAAATCTTAGGGACCAAATTGAAACGTCTAAAAAAAATTCACCTCAGCCCGCACGTCACGTAAATGTTGGGGACTAAATTGATACTTTTTTAAAAAAATAAAATTACGGGTTGTATCTGTGGGAACCAAATTAATACCAAGTTATTTAAGTCATGGATTTAATTTATATTTAATAATAAAAGTCAGAAATCAAATTGCTACGAGATCGTTGCATTCCCATGCACTACTTTCTAGCTGCTACAACACCATCTTCAAGTGCAGTACAATCACCAACCATTGATGTGAAATATAGCAATCCTTATGACAATGAATGCAGTGAGTGATTGGTTCTGGTAGTGGCCACCAGTGTGCGTTTGATTCTGATGACAATGAACCCATTTGTATTTGTGGCAATAACTTGTGTCTTTTTTTTGTCGAATTAGATGAAATGACAAACAAACATCACACGCACTACTATAGCTCACAGCCGAGTTCGAACCTGGGAGGGACAATAACTTGTGTCTAACTACGGGTATTCCAGCTTTTCTTTTGATTAATTAATTAATTCTGATATTTGATTTGGTGTTTGATGTGATTCTTATTCCATGTAAAGCTAATGGTTCTAACTTCTAAGGATGTTTGGTATGTTAGTAATAGTATCACTAAAAGTTAAGATGTTGTGCTGTTCTTAATTAGCTCTTGTGTTAAAGTTAAAGCTTTATAATAATAAAACAAGTTCACTGTAGTGTTAACTGTTCACCCATTTGATTAAGGAAGGAGATCAGGCATTCTTATCTCGAGCAATAGAACATCAGACTTATCCATTTGTTTAATTTCATCCCATTTCTATCCTTGTCAAATTCTTTATTCTGACTTCTTTTTTATTTCTTTCTTTCTTTCTGAAATGGTGCAGATAAAAGCAGTGGCAAAGTAGGCATTGTAATAGGTATTTAACTTTCATTCTGTTAATACATGGATTGAATTTGGAAGTAAAATTTTACTCATGTCTTTTCAGGTGTAATTGCAGGTGAATTTGGAAGGGAGGGACAACATAGTTTGCGGGAGTGAGGGAAAAATGTTGTTGAAATGAAATTGAAATGGTAAAAGGGAAGATGAAATGATGTAAAGATCTGATGTGAATTTAGTTTTATTATTGAGTCTTTCAATTTGGTCCCAACATTTACTTGAACATTTCAATTTAGTCCCTGGCATTTGCGACGCAGGAATTTAATGGTCACATTAGCTCCGTTAACACTGTTAACTGTGATTGATGAGGGAACTAAATTGATACACATTTGTAAAAATGAAGGACTAAATAGAAATATTTGAAAATTGAACTTTGTTCAAAATTCAAGAACTAAATACGCTATTAACTCGGTGAGAAATTTGGTAGCTAAGGGGGTACGGAAGAAGTGCACAAATAACCGAGAAGTGTACTGGTTAGTG